>ATSW01037015.1:0-10454 GCA_000444245.1 Botryllus schlosseri
TTGGAATTGAACCAAATTTGGTGTGTAGGCTTAAATTAGGTAACCTAACAATTTTATCAACTAGCCAGTGCGATTTGAGAAAAAAAGTCATTTTTGAAGAGCCCTAGCGTACATGTGCTCAAAACAAAACGAATTTTGCACCCCGCTAGTTAGAGAGGACAGTATTTATCTTTGAATGCCTACAGTTTTTAATGCCCGCCGATATTCAAGTCAAAAACCCGGTCGTAGTAGTTTATCAAACGGTTTTGTAGTAAGCGCGCCGTCAACACTGTCATAATAGCAGTGTCGAAATCGTGCTGGTATTGTCGGTCACATCCGTTCGCATTGTGTGCGCGCGCATTGTTGTCCCACCGCGACATTGTCTCGTCAATATTTTGAAAGTTCACCCCGTGTTTTTCCAGGGAACTATCGGATAACGACACTTCGGACTCGTGCTCGATACACGAAGTACAAATCCAGTGTATAGAAGGCGCTTTATCGCCTCTCACAGTGCAAGGCAGCGTTTCGCCGGAATTATTCGCCTACTCGCCGGTCAAAGACACTCGGGATATACCAACGGATATTACTAACTCAAGTACAGCGCCTACAACACCGGCTCCGGCAGTGCCGCGGCTTTCGGATAACGCAGCACGAAATAGCCACGGGATATTATCATCGGCGGACTATAACAAAAGCTCGGAATACGCGGTGCCTATGCGTGACATGAAAATAACGACCGTCACCTCCAAACGCGCAGTACTCGTTAGTACAGGGAGTGAACATGACATGGCCTCACCGAGTGCAGGTATGGGGGCGTGTTTTTGTACGCAGGTAGTGAAAATAGCTGAATTATACTCGCGTGTTAGCGATCTATATTGAGAACAGATAAAAAGTAAGCAGAGGTGGTCAGTGAAATATTTTTCAAAATTTTCTGTTCATCCCATGAAATTGTTAGGTTGTCTACAGAAACTATGCTCACCAACTTTGACTCAATTCCAACCAGTGGAAGCGGAGTTATTGTAGTTGAAAAATTTGAATTTGAATAAAATAGTATTTACGGGGGCAAATTCTTTAATCATTTATTATCATCCTGCCCACCGTGATTACTATGATTTGAAATCTCAACTTTTGAACATCAATAACTTCGTTTCTACTGGTTCGAATTGAGTCAAATTTGGTGAGAATCGTTTCTATAGACAACCTAACAATTTCATTGGGTGAACAGAAAATTTTGAAAATTTTCTTATTCATATTTTTATAATAAATGAATAACTTTCTTCTGTCGCAGCAATGCGGATAATGGTTGGAATCGAACTAAAATTGTTATTTTTTAGGTAACTAAACAATTTTATCAAGTGGCCAGTACAATTTGGAAGAAAGTCATTTTTGAACACCCCCAGTGGTCACGTGTTAATCGCTGATTCCCACGCGGAAATGAAAACGATGTCGTAAATCCAAAAAATCTGAAAACTGTGACTAGGTTCTAACTAGGGATCTACAATCGTAGCCAATTAGCAGTGCAAGCAGCCAAAACCTTCTTGACGACTCCAAAAAGTGGGATTACTCAGTCACTGACCTCTTGATTACTATTTCTACTTAGGATACATAAAACGGACACATTTCAAATCTTCAATCCTGTCCTAGTTGGTATAACGCCGCGAATTCCTGCTAAATCGCAAGTAGAGGTTACGGTTCCCGAGACATCTCAAAGTTACTTTAACTATGAGGGTCTGGAATGCGCTGAAGTCGGTAATTTCAAAAAAGGTTTGGTCGAAGTGTCGAATAGTTTTAGTATCGGATCGAAGGGGCTACTTCTAAAATTACAGAGTGCGTCTTGCAAAACGCAAAATTAATCGCAACAAATTGGTGTAATTTTCGAAAATATATTCACTTACCGTGGTAGGGGGGCTGTTTCAGCCAATCGTTGTGGTAATATCACACCAAGACATGATGGAAACATAATAGGTCGTAACTACTTTTTATCCAAAGTCTATAAAGCGAGTCCTTTTTCCTAAAGAGATGTAGAGTAGGAGTGGGAGTAGTATAGAATATAATCACCTGAATATGTGTTGCAAGTCGTAGGGTTACCGCACGTCCTCCTTTGGAAGGATTTATCCTGCTTTTTTCAAGGAATGTCCTCCCTTCGCCCAAATGTCCTCCTTTTTAGCTTAAAATGCGCCAAAAGACCACGAAATACGGGAGATGTTGACCGAAATGTCGGTTCTTTTTGGATTCGAGTTGGAAAATGCCTTTTTTTGCTGTCAAATCGACTAAGATAAGTTGAAAGCGGGTATTTCGAGAGTCGAATCGGTTAAAATGACCTTTGTTTTCTTTTTTTTGTCAACCCAACGAAATTGGCTGTATAAACGTAAAAATCACCCATTTCGTCGTCAACTTTTGCAGCCTGTGAAAATTTTCCTCTTTTTCTGATCTCAAAATTTGGTAACCCTTGCAAGAACGCAAACCGTACTTGAATGTTTCGCGAAAAATGGAAGTAGGCTACTTGGTTATGGGCCGCCTCTCAAATATTATAAAAACAAAGACGCCGCACCTGCGGGAATAGGTGTTTGGCGGGCGGTAATTTTAGATTTTAAATCCGTCATTATGATGTCATCTAATGTTTTGAATCCAGCCTGGTGCGTTTGCCTGCCCATTTAAGTACTACGAAAAATTTGAAGTAGCCTACTTCATTACTGATCGGCTCTGCTTCCGTATAACGAAAGTTGACGCTTATCCGTGTTAGATCGCAGAGACTCGGTTTACGACGAGGGCAACACCTACAACGGCGCCGGCTACTCGACCATCGAAGAGTACGAAGAGGACCAACACTCCGTGGCGATAAAGGTTAGATTTGCGTTTGAATTTCACAACTTTTTATATAAGAGCTACTCAACGGACTTACCGCGGACCTTTTTAGTGTTAAAGCCGAATCTTATTTGTCTCAGTATTCACATACTGTTTAATTTAACGAAACGAAATCCGATATCTTTGATTTTAATCTACTTATAGCTGAGAGTCCGCATTTTCTAACATGAACTTTATCAATAACACTGGTCTACAAATTTTAACTTTTTTTCAGGTTTGGGTTTTGACAAATGATTTAGGCTGATTATGGGGCGCTGAATCCGAAAATAACCTTAGATCATCTATATCACATCACGTTTTTGAGATATGAAATAACCCTTATCTTGAAAAAAAAAAATGCCCCCCCCTCTGCTGTCAAAACAAGGAATTCCGATGCAATAAACACTGTTTAACCTGCAATAGGCTAGCTTTAATTAGCAAACAAGCATTCCATATTATGTTCACTCAAATTTGCGTTGTTTTTATTAAAATTTCATGCTTTGGAATAAAAAATATGGCCAGTGAAAATCGTCATCACTGCCCCCAACTCGCTCCCGCCACTTTACAACCGAGATTTAAAGAACTAGCAAGAAAAAAATGCCCATTCTCCGACTAGCTGTTGCTGTCACTAACAGAAAAAAATCATCTAGGTTATTGATTCTAGTAATATCGCTTTACGTGATTTTGTATATAGTTATACCGTATTATATTTGTATGGCTGTTAATTGTCTCATGAGATTCATTTTTCGGAGGCTCGGAACCAATGCTCACTTTAATTCTTCACCAGTCTGCGCCCACTCCCCAACTCACTGCGCGGTCCCTTGGACAACAGCGCGTAACGACAAAAAAATGTCATCACTTCGGCTTTTTTGTGCGCAGAGACCGCGTGTCAGCACTGCGTAATTGCGCACGCGCGCAGCTTAGAGGGAATATTGGTCGGAGACCCTCTCATTTCAAACTAGAAACCCCGTTCTCTTGAAATGCCGAATCTATCTCCAATGATTCTTCATATAATGTTAAATTTGGTTAGTTGTTTTTTAGTTACTTGCTTGCGGATTAGGGTCGCAAAGCTTTCACGTTTGACATTTGGGAAGCCCTTGTCTTCTGCATATCCGATTATACGCCACACGCACAAATCCTAGTATTTTTCCAGAATGGTTAGCGTAGGTTACTTACGCATTCAATTTCGCTTATATCAGAGTCGACCGATTCATTAAGACGCCATTTTCATTTCTGTCGCGTGCCTTACTGTCTGCCAGTCGCCGATTGTTGTAATCGAATCGTTTTAATGAGGTATCGACAGTCCGGAACCAACTTAACAATTAGATGCTTGGCGACAATACGCAGCTGTCGTCCGGATTGTGATGTGCCAAGTGTGTTCAGCGGTGTCGGCTTACAGTATTGATATACCATATGTATTCCTGATTTGTAAGTGATACTAATCCGAATATTAAATAATATTTGCTAGAGATATCCTGTATTAACTCAAATTAGCCGTAAAATGATGATGATGTTCGATTTAAGACATCTCAAACTCGGTGATCTTGTATGAATTCGTTTCAGCAAACGCGACGGATACCGCCCGGCCGAAAATCTGCAAAACCTGTTTTCTAATCCTAGAGCGACTCCGTCTCCGGTCTAACCCAGTTATTGTTCCACGTGTACAGTATATTGTATAAAAGTGATTTTGCTCGGGTTTACCGTCTCGAATCTTTTCCGTTTGCTCTAGATTTCACTGAGAAATGTCCGATCTAGGACTTGTAGCTGGCTCGTCGAGTTGTAAGGTTGTCCTTGGAACCAATTACACGAAATGTCCGAAATATGAGTGAAATGTGTGTTCGAAAGAAGGCATTTTCGGAACGCTTGAAATCGCGAATATATAAGATAGCACACCGAATTGTGATTTGCTCGAAACCAGATATATCTACAGTACCAGATATCTCTTCTCGAAACTCCGCATTGCCCGCCAGAACTGTGATTATTAAAACACTGTTACAGAACTTCTAAAATACTCGTGGAATGGAAGTTAAAAAAGCTCACGTAGAGTGATCGAATTCGGGTTTTGCGAATTGTAATTTTCCGAAACCTCCACGGTACCGGTCAGAACTTTGTTTTATTTTTGAAATAATGGTTCAAAAATTCGAAAATGTCGAAAAAACACAATCCAGATCGCTCGAATGAGGATGATATCAGGTACATCGTGCCAAATTGTAATTTACATAAAACTCCAGCGTAGCAGCCATGAATGAATGTGTTGAATACAATTTTACGGACCTTGCGAATGTCTCGTGACTTTCGACCATCTGAGATTGTCCAGCGGCATAATATGTACTCATCTAACTCATGGTGTGCTTGTGCAGATGCGCACAGATCATGTGTATGTCATATCATGAATCGGTGTATATGCCGCACAAACATCAAGGACAAAAATAAACGGCGGTCTATTCCTATTCCTATGTTTGATATCGGTCGCTTTCATTTCTCAGAGCCCAGAGTCGAATGAGCATTCATACATCCCAGAAGACGTACAAGAACTCCTAAACGGCCTGACAGAGTGCACGCCTATCAGCGACATAGACAGCGGATTCCACGGCAGTTCCATGGCCCTTCAGTCCACCTTGCAGAGGGGGCAATTCGAATCGAACAATATGACTTCGCAAAGCTCCAGTGAAGCCAGCGATTCCACGGCTAGCCCGGCGCCAGCCGGAGGCAGCCCAGACGCGTCGCCAAACCGTGGAATATCCGGATCTCCGGACCGGAGCTCGCCGGAGGCCCCGACTCCGGGAATCGCGGCGAGGGTCGGGTTTTTCGACGCGCGGACGAATCCGGATAAGCGCGGCGTTTCCTTCGAAGTACGGAAGCCGTCTGTAGAAGCGAACGGGTTTAGCAATGTGACCAACGTGGCGTCGGTTACGCCGAAAAAGAACACGAATCCGGGTGAGTTGTGTCTTTTTGTGACGTTACACATTGTTTGTGGAATTAATTTTATAATGGGAAGTGATACAATTTTCTCGAAAGCCTTCGGTATGATGTGTGAAGTAGGATGGTGTGAACGTGAGGTTCACGTTCGCGTTCTGTGTGTGAACCTCGGTAATTTAGAGGTTCGCGTTCACAACAGAACCTTGGTAGGTTCTGCACTGTGAACCTTTTTCATATTTACAATTGTTTACGTCACTTCATCAGCTTTGCTTGAAAGTCTTCCCATTTCAACTTCGAGCCACTCTCCGTGTGGAGCTGGCAGCACAGAAATTAACTCAGCACTAAACGAGCATGCACCTTGCCAATTTCAAATATTTTATTCGTTTTCTTACAAAAGTTAGCGCAAGATATTCGGCTATCCGTTTTGAATATTTAGTAACTATCTGTTGTGGCCGGCAATCACATAAAATCAAGAACGAAATACACTACATGTAGCTACTTGTTGAATCGTGCTCACTCAATTATTAACATCAACGAAATTGATATGAATAAGGCACGTTTTGCTTGTGCAAGCTTGTGCAAGTTCCCTTGCATAAATTTCAGGACTTCAATATCTGTGGCAAGTGAAGAATCCGGTTGTTCACTCTGATCAACATATTCAACATCTATACAGCAATCGTCTGACGCCTTCAGAATACATTGTCCAGTCTAACCTAGATCGTTAAGGCGTAAACATATATCCCCCTGCGAGCCGTTGTCGGAATTGTTGACCAAGCGACAGGAGATATCGGTTTTATGGAATTAATATAGCATTTGATCGTTTTAGTTGATATTTGGGGATACTGAAAATGTCGGCGTGTACTTATATATCACTCGAATGCTTTCATAATGCAGCCTGAATCGTCTCTATATCGTAAGGTATGTACGTTGATGTACTACTTCACGGAAATGTAGGGTTCGAATTAGCATTATGACGTCACGTGACGTCATGAGGTTCACGTTCGCGTTCACACAGAACCTTTCAAAAAGGTTCGCGTTCACACGAACCTGAACCTTTCAGGGGTTCACACCATCCCTAGTGTGAAGTCGTAAAATTGTTATGTGCTACCTAGCGTTTGACGCAGATTTGGCGATTACATAATCCTACTTTTCTGATTAGTATTATATTAATTTGAGCGCAGCGACATCAATCTAATTCTGATCTAATTTCTGAAATGTTTCTACGCTCCGATTTTAATTCTATTCTAATTTCTGGTTTTCCTGAAAATACCACGAGAACTGCATAGTGTAGAACGAGCCAAGCGTGGTGCACACAGGCAATCGGACATTTACACACCAATGAGAATGCTTTCTGATTTGGTGTGAATTGTACATGATTTTTATTGTGTTTCTTTGTAATTTGTAATTTGATTTGATTTCCAAGTTTTTGTGAATTCAGTAGTTTTACTTATAATATAATTCTAATTGTAATCCAATGTCGGGAAGCTGAAAATATGCAAGTCGTCTAAATGTGCTCTGTAGGTCATGCTTGGGTCCGCACGAGGTTTCCGACTTGATATCGATGGATATACTGTACCGCGCTTTATCATACTTAATATCGCCGAAATATTGGTTAAATTATTCATTTTTGATGCTTTTTTTGCCATCGAGCTCAATTTATCGATCAATATCGACGTTAGTGTCTGGCGTCGCGTTGTAATCGTGGACTACTTTTCATGTGGATTACGTGCGTTGTGCCTATATTGCGTTGCGGTGAATTCGTCCGCCATGGGTTTTATCGCCGTATTTTCAATGTTTTTTCAGTGTAAAACGCCATAGATAATCCACGCAGACACCGCATAACAAGGCCTTAAAATGAATAATGTAACGCCATCTTATTACTCTGCTATCGGGAATGTTCTGCGGCCCGAAATAACAACGTTATTTCGTACACTTCCAAGACTTCGAGTCATACATTTTTCATCGCGCGAAGGAAGGATTAGCGAAACGTAGACTCTCCAGTCGGAGGCGATTATGTCGTCACACGCGAAGCAACACTGGTCCGGTTCTGAGCCATCGCTGAATCGTTTTACCTCTGTATTTTTTTGGACTCTCCCTGTCAATTTTACTGTTATGATGCCGCGATGAGTTAGAACTCCCAAGCAATCGATTTGCCCGGCCCTAATCCCTGGATAGAGTTAATGTTATACCTGGATAATCTGGTTTTAATTGCCGATATTCTATGTAACAGGGGTGCCGATTCCGACCCAGACTTATCCTGAGCCTCAGCCTGCGCAAGTTCAGGTCATCACCATGAGGAATGTCTATTCGGACGGACAGGTATGAATTCAAGCCCGTACTGATTGTCTTTAATTATGGTTCAAATGTCGCATGATCATTAGAGATTGTCGGGAATTATCAATGCCTAGCATCAGTTGAGAGAACTTTGCAGATGAAAATCTGATTTTTCAAAGCCAACTCCAGATTATAATTTGCGCCGCGCCCCGTTCGGGTCTCAAGACCATATCGACCTATACGAGCTAGGATTTTCTCCTAATCAACGAAAACTATGCACAAATCCAGTTTCAAGCAGAATTGTCGAATCAAAATTCCACTATCCTTGAAGCCAAATCAATCTGCAACATGCGATTTACAATCTTCTATGTTACGACTCAGATTTGCCCGAAATTGACATGTTTTTCGCGTCTGAAGTGCATATTCATATTCTCATTCGTACAAGCTACGCAAGTGTTCTAAAATCTCCCAGCATTTATGCACGCACACATAATCCAGTTAGCAAAATTGTCGAATCAAAACTGCATTTTGAAACCAAGATGCTGTCCGATTCAAATGTGCCTGAAATTCGCATGTTGTTAAAGTCAAACTTCGTATTCGCATACCCACTCGAATATCCTCAAAATTGTGAATGTGTGTATTGTGAAATCGCATTTTTTTTGGCAAAATTGAAGAATCGGAGTCCCACTTTTTCACTATTACCATATGAATAATGAATATGCTGTATAATTTTATATTGAAGTTCTGTACTTCAGCTTCGAGTCAAGTTCCCTCAGAGCTACATTAATCTGAAGTGTACAATTCGTAATATATTCTATCATGTCCTTTGTCCAGTCTGATTTATTATCGTCCGACTCAAATGTGCTCGAAATTCACAACAAAATTTAAAGCTATTCAGGATTTTCCGCCCTCGAATTAAGCTGATAAAAATTCGTAAATATCCCAATCGCTTTTTGATTTTAATCCAAATCTATGTTTCCGCGCTGGCTCCATCGATGTTGTCATATTTCTAATAATAAAGTATAATCAATCCCTCGCACAATAGCCGCCTTTGCTCTTTGTTAATTTGAATTCCCGTGGGTTACGAATGCGCGTGAAGCAATTTTATTACCAGCCGTGTTTGTTTACTTAGCTTTCGACGGACTAATACCGGAATATATTTAATGAAAATATTCGTCAGAACCAGCTCCGTAAGATGACAGATGTTGGGTTGAATAGACCATCGCTGTTTGTACCGTAGCCGAAATAGCATTTGGCGGTGCTGTGATGGAATGTCGGGAATTTAGGACCTTATGTAAAGGGCTTGTCCGATATGTTAAGCGTGGTTAATAATATGGTGTTTCTGTAAGGGCACGGGTTTAACAATAGATAACAAATGAGGTATCTAATCCGGTTTTTGATAGGCGTGTTTATTTATGGATTTGCCTATCCTGCGGAGTGCCTTGCGCGCGCTTTTTAATACGGATAGCCCGTAATTATGATGAATTTAGCACGGGTCATTTATTACGGGCTATATCGAGCACCGAAATTATAGTTCTTTTTATCAATGTAACCAAGTCGCAAGGTTTCGAGTCACTCTTGCTTCGAGTCGCGAGTAAATTTCACTTTTATAGTCTTGACTCGAGTCAAGTTTAGTCATTTTTAATTCGCCAGTGAGTCAGTCCGAGTCCAAGTCGGTGAGTTAGGGTCGTGTCCGAGTCGTAGTATTGTGACTCGAGTCGGAGTCCAAGTCATTGTGTTCGATGTTCGGTTTTAAGTTCAATCCGGTTCAACCCACTTTTTTCAACTCTACTAGAGTGATATAGAATAGCTCGCACTCATATGGTATTTTTCGTCAGTTTTACCAGTTTCCGGCGCATATTTCCAAGTATTAGGACTTTTAAACGAAATACCAACTTTACTATTCTTCGAGGTTACAATGGAATGTCTGTCTTGGCCGTTCTAGTATCGAGACATATGATTTGGTTCGAGTCGTGTACAATGACTAGAGTACAAATCGAGTTAATACACAACTTGACTCGAGTCGAGTCGAATCATTTTCCGAATTTGAAAAAATGACTCGAGTCAAGTCGAGTCGCCAAAAAATCGTGACCCTTGATATTCGACTCGACTCTGTCGAGTAGGGGTGTTCAAAAATGGCTTTTTCTTTCAAATTTTACTGGCTACTTGATAAAATCGTTGGGTTACCGAATTGAAGCCTGCACACCAAATTCGGTTCAAATCCAACCAGTAGCCGCATTGCTACAGGAGACGACAGTTATTTATTTATTATGAAAAAATGAATAAAAAGAATTTCAAAATTTTCTGTTCGCCCCATGAAATTGTGCAGTTGTCTATAGAAACGATGTTCACCCAATTTGGCTCAATTCCAACCAGCGGAAGCGGAGTTATTGATGTCGAAAAATTTTGATTTGAATAAATAGTACGGTATTCACGGT
>ATSW01037137.1:0-10204 GCA_000444245.1 Botryllus schlosseri
TGAAGGCTTTCAGAATATAGCGTTACGGTTTGCTAAGGTAGTGAGGGTTAAGAAACACTGCTCTACGCTCGCTCTATCGCTCCATCTCGTTGCGATACCCTTCGATATTTTAATTGCATCGAAATCTTGAGGTGATTTTGATCGATTAAGATATCAATAAAGGACTGATAGACGTACTTAAACGGTACTGACTTTCCATAGTGAATGGGTGGGTATATGTGAGAAGTGGTGCTTATAGCTGCTAAGTCTTTGTGCAGCAGAAACTTGTTTATTGTTATTAGTATTGAAAACAAAATTACTCTTATAATGCCATTAGCGAATCGCATGCTAGTACAACAGACCTGAGATGATATTAATCATTCTGCCATGAGGCCGAAGACGGGCCATTCCATTGAAACCGGACTGGATTTGAATCCCCATATCCACTCGAACGTCGAATTTATGCAGGATAATTCACTGGGAGTAGTGAGACTTCTCTGCTTTGTCAGCCATCCCTCATCTTAATTAGGACTACCAGTCGCCAAAACATCTTGCAAACAATTAATATTTAATTCTAGGATAGATTAGGTGGGTTATCGCATCACAGAATACAAAATCCTGGTGACAATATTGAGTTGATTCGATTAGGCCAGTGGTTCTCCAACTTTTTAAGACATGCCTCCCTTGACGACAGTGAAATATTTCGCTTCTCCTTATTCGTCATATCAAAAAAAAAAAATTAAATGAGCAACTACAATGTTTCCAATCTCAACGCATATAGTTGGATGGCATGGAAGTTTTTGACTGTTGAGAGAGCTACAGGTACAGAAGTTCCATATACATGTACAGAAGTTCAATATACAATTGAATAGTATATTCATATTGAAATGAACCCGAATATTTTCGGCTGACAGTCGTCTGGGGTAATCGTCAGCAACTGGTAGAGAATTGGAGAGAACATTGTATATCAACAATCGTATCACAAAAGATGACGTCACCAGCATCAGCACCACTGTTGAGAAACTTCACAAATATGAAATTCGCTCTACACGGAGCAATATTTAGGAGATATAATCAAATCAGGTGGTTACATCACGAATTAAACTCATAAGATCAAGAAACATAATTTCCCTGAGGCGGCTTCGCGCCTTCCTTCGGGTGCTTTCACGACTCCAAGGGGGGAGCGCCTCCCAGTTTGAGAACCAGTGAATTAGACGAACTGACGGAGTAGAAAAAACGAGTTCTGTGCTATGCAAAATAGAATTAGAAAATAAGTAGGGAGGTCTTTGACACATGCTATCTTGGCATGACAAATTATACAGTACTTTAGCAACTAACATATATGAAATATAACTTGCAGACAGATGTAAATGGGTGGTAAATTGATTTTCTGCCTTTTCACCTTTATTAGGAGCATATCAAGAGTAGATTAAGAGCGCATTAAGAGTAGCATTTCAAATTTCACACTGTTAGTATATATTTAAAATACAAGTGCAATTTTGCATTGCACATATTTTATATATGAAAAGCTTCTTGGAGGTACAGAACTTCAATTTACAATTAGAATATTCATGTGGAAATGAATCCGAATATTTGACGTATTCCTTCCAAGTTTCCTCGCAGCCTTTCAGTTATCATCATCGAATTCCGGTAATATAGGGATGAATTTCGAGAATCTAAATGCAGAAAATTGATGCGTGCATAGCGGTCAAACTATGTCAGAACGTGTTCGGACAGTTCGGTGTAAGTGAAACATTACATCAGTGTCTAATCGATTTCCCGGTCTACTCATCGTTTTGTGGTTAAGCTGCGCGTATTTATGGTGCGCATTAGGGATGTTGTGAACTTAAGGTTCACCTTCGCGTTCTGTGTTTGAACCGCAGGAATTTAGAGGTTCACGTTCACAGACGAACCTTGGTAGGTTCCGCACTGTGAACCTTTTTCATATATCAGAGTGGTACACGTCATTAAAATATATTTGGAGGAAGTTCTTTGCATTTCAATTCGCACTGCATGACACTGGTAACATAACAAAATCAACACTAAACAAGCAAGCACGTTGCCAATCTAAATGAGTTTACTTGCATTGTTACAAAAGTTTGATCGAATTTTTAGCTTACCGTTTGTGAATATTTACTGACTCTCTGATGTGAGCAACATAATTTATTATCTGGAAGGGAGCTGAATAAAAATGCATATATCTACGACCCATAAATTTACGCTCACAAAAGACCCATGAAATGAAATCAGATATATAGTAAAAGGTGAAGACAGTGTGGCATCACTGATCATTGTGACGCGCTCAAAGGTGCGTTTCACCAACGAAACTTAGAAAACGATCAAACTTGAAATATAGAATAAAATTCGTCAACTAAATCTTATTCTACAATATTTGCCATACTTAAATCCGCCTGAACCCTTACTCGTCGTATTCGCTACACATACTCATACCTGTAATTTGTGGCAAACGGTAGATTATACACTTTCTTTGCGGTTGATTGATGTTGAACTCCGGCATCGCTCAGTCCGTCATTAGCAGGCTTTATCGCTCCCCATTTAATCATTCCTCGCTCTTCCAAAGTCCCTATAAAGTTGAGAATATGTACAGATACCGCCAATCTATTGAAGGCTTATATGGAAAAGATATGGAGCATAGCCGATTTTGGTAAACCCAGGCAGTGGAAACGTCAGCCGACTTTATCCCGACAAAAGTGAGATACAAGTTACGTTGAGCACTATCCTGAGAGGTGGTCCGTAACAAGGCTGTACGTTTTCAGGTTTATTATGTCGATTCTGCCTGCTTTTTCCACTTACTAAAGTGGAGTGTTCCACTTATTCCATTTCTCCTTGAAAGTATTTTTTCAAATCTACTCACTTCGATTTTGACTTTAATGATAAGTGTGCATCATTTTTATTAATGGAATAGTCCTAACACCCGTACGAAATAGTTTCCGTATCGCGGGAACTTGATATATTTTTAAAGATTGTTACTATTTGTGCGTTCATTGCTCGTTTTGCATCAGTTGCGAATATACATGCTGCAATTTCGGAAGCAGTCAACTCCGATAAACTTAGGGTTACCAAATATTGGAATACGGAAAGAAGGACACTTTTTACAAATAATCAAAGTCAGATTACCAGACTAGAAAGCTGCTGATTCAACAATTTGTACAATAAATCCTTTTTGTGTTGACTAAAAAAGTTCATAATTCCGTCTCGACTCCTGAATTACCCACTTCATTAACTCTACTGCTGTATGTTCACTAAAAAATGTTTACACGGCTCACATGCCGAACCCCAACCTGAATTGCACTTTCACAAATTCACTACTATTTTGATTACAAAACTTGGTCCAAATTACTTTTACTGTTACCTAGTTCCAGCTGATTTCCATCGTTTCTCTTTCATTAATAATTATATTGTATCTTGGATTTACTTAGGCGTCTACAAATTCTTTCAATTGTAAAAACGAATCTCTAAATCTGACTATATTCTCAATATCCCAACATGCCGACAGACTGAGGAATTGATCCTTCACAATAGAATTCACATACAGATGCTTCTTGGTGCTTACCAGGTAGGGTGTTGTCAAAGAACGCAGCACATACCCCGCCAATAAAAATAGATGTTTCCAGTAAGACTATGAAGATCTGATCAAGTTCTTTTATTCCTGTGGCGATCGCATTTTCGTTGGCACGAACCCAATCTGGCACCATCAGTCCAACAAACAGTGAAAAGCCAATCACGAAAAGATTCCTGTACGAAAAGTTTCCTCATTATGTTTCAGCCAAGTTGTATGGCAGTCTGTGCTCTCTAGATAGACTTTCAGTCTACATATGGAGCACATCCTTCGAAGGTATCCTTCGAAATTGCCTACATTCAAGCATGAATATATGTTGTCTCATCGACAATTCCAAATCTCCGATATAACCGAAACGTTCCTGCACATCGAATGCCGCAAAGCTAAATACTATTGCAGTTTATTGTGAAGCCAAAAACGATCACGTTACTAAAACAATATCTTTAAAAGTGGGAGTGAGTACTAACTGCCCTTTTAGTAACTATGTCACGCCTGCACGGTGTTGCGTAGTTTCAAGTAATGCGCGTCTTGCAATTTACTTGCCAATTAGTATATGCTACCATAATGTCAATTTATGACAGACGCCGATACGATATTTCATGTAACGGTCGCGATGAACTTGCTGGAAAAGATTATTTCGACTGCTCCGAAACGATTTTCAAAATGTCCATTCACACTTTCGGCTATGGTGACATGATAACCTACACCAGGGCCGGCCAACCCGTGGCCCGCGAGGTAATTTCCGAAATTTCTAATATCATCAAAAATGGATTGCACAGATTTTGAGCTTGCAAGACCAACCAAAATTTGATTAGTCTGGCCGTAATACTTGAGATGTGATGACTAAAATATCAGTTCCAACGCACTGACGGATCCATCAGCCATTCACATATTGGTACATCTTCGTACAATACAATAAAGCAGAATAATTTGCGATAGATTTATCAAAGGTAAAAATTTTCTACAAGCTTAGCGCAATATGTTGTCAGTCGATTTCTTGTTTTTAATATTGCTGCCCTTTCGTACAAATGGAAGAACACCTAATATATCAGATTGAGTCTAACTATATTAGGGTTACCATTTTTTGTGAAGCGAATTCCGGACACTCTTTAGCGCCCACTAGCGGATATTAAAATGAGGTTTAACACATTCACCGTCAATATGACGTCACACGAGCAAAGCATTGCCCATCGACTGTATACACTATACAGCAGTGGTCGGGAACCTTTTTCGCCCGAAGAGCCATATTGACCCTATATTTCCCATTTCAACTCCCAAAGAGCCATACATGTCAATCAACTCTTACGTCACAATTGAAAAATTGTGACGTCATGGTAGCGCAAATTCAAGATACCTACGTGGGATTCGTCATTTGCACCGTATTTTCTCTGTAAAAACTCGTACTTATCATGCTAGTTGCCTTATATACGTAATGCGTATACGAAACTTGATTTACATGGATATTTTGCAAGTTATATATTTTAAATTATATTGCACTTAGAGGGATATGATATTTTTCGAAGCTTAAGACAATTAACATTTAGATTTCCAACAGACGTAGACTCCAGTAAAAGTATTAATCTACTTTTTACACGCTTTTTACAGGTAATGCGTATTTTGGTGGTGTTACATAGTATTCCTGATGGCTTTCTGTTTGTTTCTAGTATGCCTGTTGATAATTGTTGAGGTTAAGCTTCATACAAAATTTGAGACTTCCGTCAGTGATACGAGATCGTAGGTTCGTCTTGATGCTATTCGTAAATGCGAGGCCCCATGATGACATACGCAGGTGGATCCAAACATGGTCACCATAACAGCAGTATGCATACCCACTGTAATGCGTGATGCGTCCGTGAGGTGGGATCAGGGGAGGCACGTAGGGCAGTGCATCCCCTGTCTACTAGATTTTGAACATTTCTACTACCAAAATCACGCAACTTGCCAATTTATTGTTCGAAAATAAAGCGTGAGAGGGGAGGTGAGGCACGGCCGGACCATACCTTACCTGTGATAGCGTAATTAATCGTAAATATCATAGAATTTATATTAATTGATAATAATCGAATGTAATAGTCGCACTGATTCCGATTCGACTTTTCAATTCTCAAAATATTCTGCGGTAACATATCGTTGAGCCACACGCCTACATTTTAACAGCGACTACAAAGCTATGTTATCAATCAAGAACGTAGATAGCTATGCCGTTGTTTGTAATTTGAATTTGTAATTTTGAACTTCCACGGCAGTTCATTTTTCGCCGCAGATCAGGAAGACAATATGTATTTGAAAACTGCGTTGTGCAATCCAAGATTTCATGGCAGGTTCATCGAATTTGGGAATGATATTGGTCGCCGGCGCGACATCAACTTGAATTTGAGAATTTTGAAAATGGGAACTGTACCCCTAACTTTGAGTACGCCCCTGAATTAACCTCTCAAAGACATGTTTAAACTGTCACAAGAATAATTATACAGGTCGTGATGAAGATTTAATAACAAGTTGCTGCAATATTGATAAACTAGGCACAAAAATAAAAATTTCGCAAAGAGTCATATCTTATGCCCAAAAGAGCCATATATGGCTCGCGAGCCATAGGTTCCCGACCACTGATCTATAGGTTATGAGGCTATACTACCTTCATGTATCGCGTGACGGGATACCGATAAGATTCGAGCGATTGCTGGCGTACTCACGGCATTTCTTTCCTTTATAGCAAGTCTTGTGTTGAGTGGCAGGCCCACTGCATTTGCCTTCTCCGACGAGACCGTTCTTGCAGTACCTGGTACGAGTCTAGAGCAGAAAGATAACTTATGGAATGTCCCGATATTACTCGTTAAGACACATGTATATAGGGCTGGAAGACTACTAAAGGCGGAGATATGTTTTCAAAAACACAGCGTGGATGTCTGTTCAGAAGTGTTGTTTAAAAACAAAGTTTTTTTGTCAAATTATACTGGCTATTCGATAAAATTATCAGGTTGACTAAAATACGCTGCATAAGCTGTTTAACCAAAACGATGTAAAACAAATTGGGTCCAATTCCAGCCAGTAGAATCGAAGTTAATGAGTACAAAATTTGCGATTTACGGTGGGAATTATTAATTTTGGTGTGACCGTTTTTCTAGCCAATTTTATCGAATGGCCACTAAAATTTGAAGAAAAAATCGACTTTTGAACAATCCTACTGTTTAGTTAGCGACTAAAACGTAGAGAAATGAGATGGATAAGTAGTCACGGGGTTGACAAGGGATGTAAAACTGTGTGTTTTCATCATATTGCGGAGCTAGGATAAAAATTTGTGGGGCGTCCCAGTGGCGTCCGAGTCATAGACTCATTGTGAGGAAGTGCACAAATATGGCGTCCCAATGCCTTTGTCTCTCCCACACTGCCCTATAATATTATACAATAAAATTTCCACGCGAGACTTTAAGATGTGAAATCAAATAATGAGTTTGCGGAGATGTAAAGTAGGTATAGGGCGTTATCCAACAAATCCCGTGTAAGTTCAAGTTATTTTGCGCGGAATACAGGCATAAAGTTTTGTAATTCGATTTCATACTTGCAGTCCTCCGTGGCAGGTTGCTTTACATTCCGTCCAACAACTCCAAGGCTGCCACTTGGCTGTGTGGAGAAACGTGAATAAACTGGTTAGTTATTCTACCAATGTACACATAGGATTTCTCTTCTAACCTTCCTTTTCGAAAGTCGATTTGACCGCATACTTCTTGTTGTGGCAGATAAGGTGAACGATTACATCGACTTTACCGTCGCGGTTGACATCGAATTTTTCAGTTACCTAGAACAAAGTATGGCAATGATTGGAATTGATTAGAATTAGCACCAAAACGTGCGGTAATCAGATTTTGACAACTAGATAATGCTCAGCTTCATCAAATTGGATCAGAAGTGAAATGATAGCTACTGATTTTTTTCCAGATTAGATTAGAATTAAAGCATGGTCTAATTAGCCAACTAGAATAATCTAGTTGTCCAAGTCAGGCCATAATAGCTAAAGACATTAATATAATAATTTATAGAGCACCGTATATAGCAATATATCGCACCTACATCAGTGTGTTTCAAAAATCTATGCTTCAAAATTTCAAGATCACAATGACTGGGAAATTCGGCACGCTTGTTCTACTTACCGCTTTAGAACCGGAGCACGGCTTGTTCTGGAGCGTTTCAATGACTTTGATGCTCTTTCCTGAAGCGGCCGCCTTCTCCGTCTCAACGTCTGCAAACCATATCAAAGGAACTGAATGTTGCTACACACAGAACAGTTGAATTTGATTTGTCTTATCTTAGCTGATTTACGTTGGTATCCTTCGACAGTGATTTTTATAGGACTTGCTATTGATGGCGAACGTTATTCCCTCGTGTGCCTTGCTTTTCTAATTATATAATATGTACTGTGGTCTTCCCCGACTCATGTCAATCTGCTGTTTGATTAAGTTGTACTGTGCGATCATGCGTTAGCGATTCAGTTATTGAAGATTAAATACGCTGGATTCGTGATGGAGGCATGTCGCATTTGTCAGAGGAGAACTCGAGTGAGTTTTGCTTATTTACTGCTCAACACTTTTTTTTAGGCAAGAGTAGGTCCGGGATACTTTCTTTTTTACTCACTTGTAAATCTCTACTTGTGCCTGAATAGAAATTTAGGACGTTACTTCTACTTCTACTTGAGGACCAACCATAACTACTTTGACCACCAGCTCAGAAACCATAATAAGTAGGGCAAGTTTTTGCGAATTTTGCAACTTTTCGGAAATAGTCAGAATTTATGTAGCATGGTGTTTTGAGTTGTTTGAAGAAGTTTTATATTGCAACATGTTCGTCTTTTTACTGCAACTTTTATCAAGTATTGCGCAAAATGTGAAAGCGTGATTTAAAAAACATTTCATAAAATTATTTCTAGTATGGTTCTCTCTTTAATTTGCTTAACAAAGCAATGCCTCAACTATATATAGCCTAGAAACAGATCGCTTGATTGATTCACTGTTGTTTAAATTTGAGGTCCTTTACCCTTTGACGGACGCTCAAGCGAGACCGCTGATGATGATCACATTTTCACTGGGTCCCCTTGTAAGGCTATTGATTTTGTTATAATAGCCAGCACTGAGTTTTTATGCCTTGGGTCAAGTTTGCAGACCTAGGGGGTTTGGGGTGTGGTATTTGACTTGTCTCATGGGTTATCGCTTTGCTGTTTGGCTTTTTGGGGAAAAGTGTTTCCGTATTGCCTTATTTTCAAAACATGTAATATTCGGCGGTCTCGCCAGGCCGTCCGTAAAAATGGGAAAGTACCAAATTTGACAGCGAAAAGCTGTAATGTAGGTTTCAAAGCTAACCCTTTGTGATCGGCCGGCCTACCGACCAAAATTTTACTGCATCCATAAAAATACCGATAAAATGCGATCCATAGGGCTTAAATCGACGCCCAATATATATTACCGTAAACCTGAAGTAGCCGCCTAGCGGACTGAGACACTCGCACGGCTCAGACGCGAGAGGGAATGACGTTATGCGAGGAAATTTTGTCAATTATTTGAAAATGGAAGAGAATTTTGTTCTTCAATTTATCCTGATGTCATTCATATGGCTTCTATTGGTATATGACCACCTGATTGTTCTCCGCATGAATCTCTACGTTCCAACGAGCCATTACACGCTACTATAACGCTTCATAGCCCAGCGCTACGATATTGGAAAGACAGAGAGGATAAGCATGACTCACGCGGCCGCCGCTAAGTAATCATTACGTAATCGCGTATTCTCGCTGAAGGCAACGCGCGTGTCCAGTTCTACGTAACATATTACATAATAGCGCCTAAGTTATATATCTCCCTGCTATTCAAGTGTTATCAGCTTCAGTGGGTTATTGTGTGTAACTGCAATAAGGCAAAATCCAAGTGAACATATATTGGCTTATCCTTGTTCGACACTGCCCATATGCGCTTGAGAATTCATTTTACACGATACAGTATTGCAGTATTGCTTGATTTCACATCCATTTGAACTGTCTTCTATAGCGCGAATGTTTTACGTATGATCAACACTATTCATAGAAGTGAACAGTAACTTTCTGTGCCATCTAAAACAGACATAGGCTGCCTCTATGTGATGTTGTTATTACGGGCTCGGCTACCGAAATAGCCTAACTCGCACGCTTATTTGTTCAGTGTTAGGGCTGGCGTCGGTTGTCTTATACAAAACTAGGCTCCACGATAGGGATATTGATGGATTTGCCAGGATAATGGCTAACTATATATATCATTTGCAATTGCCTGAAGCAATTATACATCTGTCTGAAACCGCAACCAGCCAGGTGCTCTTACGCAGCCATGATTTTCACGTGGCAAGGTATTGCTTTCTTTCACGTCAATTTGAAACATCTTCTACGTGCTAATCTTCGATATAAGGGCTTTCATACAATAGTATAATATACAGCAAGTCATGGAAGATAACTGTAACTGGTTATATGACGTCTAGAACGGAAGTTACAATGGTTTACATTTCAGGCGTTCATTCAAGCGAACATCGTTACAAATTCAATTTTGCTGGAAACGTTTTTGCGTGTTCAATCTTCATTCCAAATAGGATATATACATTGATATAATAGATTATACATGGTCCGATGTATGC
>ATSW01037164.1:0-15578 GCA_000444245.1 Botryllus schlosseri
ATTTTTGGGCGCACATGATAAACTCCCGAAGTAACTAAAACTGAGACGCACATTTGAACATACTCTCGTCGGACACTACCAGTACAGAAAACATGCTTCAAATAATTTTCTGTAAGACATCTCCCGTGCAGTTGCGAATATTTCATGAATACAATCACGAAATTACGTTGCGTTGTGGCAGGACCCAGTAACACTTGAGCTTTTTATATCTAGCTAAGAACTTGTCAATTCAAATTGCGGATCAGAAGGCACAATCTTGTCATTCATTTTCACAATTTCAACTGATAATAGAGTAACTCACTTTTTATTAACGGCATCGAGACAAAAATATGGGTTATCACAGTTGCTTGAACGTAAGACACATTTTGCTGCTAATTTATGTTATCCAGAGACGTTGAAGTGGGAATCATAAAACACGCAATATATTTCATATGACACCGTTCGAAAAAAAGATTGTTAGAATATGTATGAGACCATGTCGTTCGTAAATTGGCAAAGGAAGCAACACGCATGTCATACACAAGTTCAAACTTCGACGTGTGGATGTGTTACCGCAAACAGTATTTGAGCAGTATTTGAGCAATTGTTAAGAGGGAGAGAGACTGTTAAATCCTTAAATCCACACGAAATAGAAGGCAAAAAGTGTGATCAACACAATTCACGGCGACACAGAGAAATAACCTTCCCATCTTTCCGTTCAAAGACATGCCTGCCCATTCACAGAAGAGACACACAACACAGAAGAGTAAGAGCAAGGAATCCGACGCACCAAAAGACGGAAAGTCGACTCTAGTACCTAATATTGCATAAAAGAATCCTAATTCAATCGAGGATGCATTATACATGAACTTTAGCGGCACGTGATTCCCGCGTTAAACGTGCAGATCTCAATTGCCCGATCCAAGCACACTTCGATACAGTTTCAAAGGCTAAAACACACTCGCCGCAAATACCGCGACTTTGTTCGGACGTGCATAGTAACCGCAAATAGAAGGAAGCGAACTCTGAAATCGTTATCACGACGCTTCTTGACATAATAAGACAGCAATCCGATAAATCATGATTGTCACATTCTACAATTTGATGAGAGAAAAATAATGAGTTACCAGCGGATGCCAGAGTATTTTCACAGGAGATCAGGTTGGTGTAAGAATAAAGAAATACGAACCCAATTTGTGAATTGGCGTGCTGTTTTGTATAGGCGAACCGCATGATTTGGTACAGTTGTGCAATCACAGGCTGAGTTGATTGTTTAGAGCAGGGTTTTTCAACCTTTTATCATCCCCTAAATTGGGTGGTTGGACTCCCTAACTACAATACTTGGAAGCTGATGAGGTAATAGCCCGAATCATCCATGTCACAACAGAATACAAGGAAATGACTTTCAACTATTCGAACAGATAAAAACAGTTGGGATACTCCACAGAGCTGTCTTAGTGTCGCACGGCCCGCGCATACAAAACAGCACATACCCTCACTACACTTGACTACGCCGCAGGTGTACAATTTTGGCCGGTCGACGGTGGATAGCAATAAACTACTAATAGGCCCAGTCACGTAGTCATGACTTCTCTTAAAAGACGAATAAAACCCGAAAAAGCAGGCTATGCAACAGCCTACGAACGCGTTAATGGGACACCGCGCTGTAAATATAATGCTGTCTCAAATAAAGTCGAAAGTGTCACAGACATTTTCATAAGAAAGCTACTGTTTTCGAACCACAGCCAAAATATTTTCATGAACGGTCCTATTGCACTTCATCAATCTCTCATGAGTCACACGTGCTCGCATCTTAACCGCAGATAATTCGGCTGACAACTATCAGAAACTAGCCCTGTTGTGACTGCATTAAAAACGTGCAGCATAGTGAGGCTTAAAGAAGCGATAGCGCATCACCTCGATGCCACAAAGATTGATCAAGTGCACTGGGACCACTCGTGAAATCTTTAAGCCACAGTTTGAATGCGGAGGCTTTTAGAAGATAGTGGGTACCGCGAAAATTTTTTCACACTTTCAACTGTCATTTGAAACCGCATCTTATGTAGAGCACAGTGGCCCTTTTAATGGCACCGTGAGAGAAGGGCGGTCATGTTACTCAGTAGCTATAACCGACGAGAACAAAGAATAGTGCAGTGCCAACGCAGAAACAGTTTCGATAAAAACACCGGTAAAACACGCACGCGCACAAGCGTACGTTATCTACTCGCAAAGTTTCGACCCGAGTCCGCAGTTAAATTTGTGTTAACTGTCCCTTGAGACACGTTGACCACCGTCATCGTGCTTTGCAAAATGGGCTGGTGATTTGAGGTAGCCAGTACTTGTTCGAATATGGAAGGGTCAATGTCGTGTAAGCTAGGCAATTGCGCGGCGCCGCATTTATCGATTTTGCCCGAGTACTGATCGCAATCGTCAGTCGACAGAAACTTCATGAGATCGTTGGTGGCGATGCTACTTTCCAGAATATCATGATTTTGAGAGTCTAAACTGGCTAGCGCTTCCGCTAAATGGTCGTTCGTAAAATGCTGCTGGCCTTGCTGGTTGTGAAGTGAGTTTATGTCGTTTTGCGTTAACATAGCTCCCGTATTTAACTGGGATGCTTGCGGTAAGATTGTTGGCCCGTTCGATTGTTTGCGAACGGTCGCTGTGTTGTTGCTGGTATCGTTTTTCACAACAAAGTTGTTGTTTCCGCGGAGAGTCTTAGCCGTTTTCGCAACTTGGTTCCCTGAAAAAGTCGATTCGATAATCAAAATTAGAAAAAAGCATCTGAATAGGTATTTTGAAGTACCGTAAACCGGGGTAACTTTGGACAATTCTTCACAATTTCGCTTTATATCTTGGAAATGCTAGAGTGCAAGGGGACAAGTTTTGTGTTTTTCTAGGGTTATGGAGATTACAATTAACAACTCCAAAATCTTCACGGTCATGAATAAGTACCATATTTATTATCCGTGTCCGAAGTTACCACAGCATGTGGGGTAACTTCGGACGATGTAGTTTTTTTGTATGTCTTTGCACTCTATTGTTGATGAAACCTCTTGAATGATGCCTATTTGGTAAGAGTTGACGAGAGCAGTGGCTAAAAATGAAACAAAATAGTATACGTCTGGCCTATCGCATGATTATAACCTAATGCTCCTCCGGATTCATCCCTTATCTCAATTTCCACGCATTTCTACCCCAATTGGAACTTTCAATTATGAATTTATCAATGTTGAGTCAAGTTTATCTGGTAGTGAAACGAATCCACCTTTTATTGAGACTACTTGTGGTACTGTTGCCTCGTGAAAGAGAATTGGACATCCAGTGGCAACCAATTCGAATGTTTTACTGCTTAGTGTCCAAGTTACCCGTAAGTCCGAAGTTGTCCCGGTTTACGGTGCTACGGAACTTCCATGGCAACAGACAATATCTTCATACTGCCAAATTTATTCCACCCGAAAAGCTCGAGTGTATTAAATTTGGCAATCTGAATGTATTATTTGTTGCTATAATGAAACAAGCATCGGTACTGGAACAAATATATGAAACTGAACTACACAAATATATCTGAACAGCAGGTATGAGCCCAAACCCGGTGATCAAAGTTGTTGATGTCGTTACTCCAGTACAAGCACAAAACGCCCTAAATTTCCATTCAATTATAACTAGAAGCACAAATTTCCTGTACACGTACAAACTAACCAAACTTTAACCAATCGGACGTGGGCTACTTTTAAAACTGCAAAATACATCTTTGCGACTGACGCAAATTAACTGATGTGTATAAGTGAAATCTTCAAAAATATAATCGTTGAACAAGACACAGGTACTATTTCGTCTATTCGTTATGACAAGGGCGATTTTTTTAACTAAAAAACTAAATATTTTGACCTAAAAATCAATATTTTACCATTTTTGACGTTAAAAAACGAGTCCTCATGTATGTAAATTTAGTGTTTATGCACATAATGTTAGGACTGTACTATTTGTCTTGATTTTTGGTTGGAACTGTCTGTCCTTACGAAGTAATTTGGGCGGAAAAAACTTTTTTGACTTGAAAACTGACGAATTTTTACATGAAAAAACTTCATTTCAGCAAAATCTGGACCTATGAAGAAATTCAGTAGTTACATCACGCATTATGGCAGAAATAATTAAAATTTGTTTAATGCAACGAAAGATCCTTTCCTACATTCTCGGGCAGAAAGTGTCTGTCCCTACTAAGTAGCTTGCCAAGAATGGAGAAAAAACGTTCAACAGCAGCAGTTGCTGGCTGGCAACACTGCGTTACAATTTTTCATCATGCGTTTCTTGAGATAAAAACAATGCCCACGCAGTCTTCCTTCAGTTAGGATATTGCGGTGCGTTGAGCATAACATCATATTTGTTTCATTTGACTGTTTATGATTCACAATGAGCAGACAATGGGCCGTCTACAACGGTAGCTGCCTATGAAGTAGGCTACAAGATGTAAAATGTCACATGATAAGTTCACCGACAGTGGAAACATCTACGATACAAACGAAATGCAGGTTGAAAAAAATTTCGACTTTGTAAACAATTTCGACAATTTTTTGACTTGACGCTACAATTTTGACAAAATTTTGACTTTTTTTGACATGTCAAAAAAAAAATCGCCCTTGTTATGACAATTCCACTCGTAAGCATATCCCCTAAATCTACTTGCTACTTTACATCGCCCAGTTTTAATGCCAATATCACTCATGAAAGTCAGATAAATCGATCCAATTAACTACTTTACCTTTGACAACATCAAAAATGTTAAAAATTAGTTTTTCAAGTTTCAAAGAGTGCTTCGTTATTGACCACCTCTGACACAGGAGTCGCTTCTACAGCATTCTATCTCTGTCATATGATTCAAACTAGAAATTGTTTACAAATTTCGAACATTGACATGAATATCGAACTGCATTGAAATGAAGATCTGTGAAAAATCAGCCCAATTTACCAGCGATCCGAAAAAAAAAGCTCTGGAAAAATTCTCACCCATAAAGTTAACGTCGTCATTCGGCACAGTGAGAGCGCCAATATTTCCGGAAAGCGTAACACTATGAGAGCCTTGCTTTAAAAGGAAGTTCCCTGGCAGGGATTTCAAGCCGTTAGGTAACTGCACCACCAGTTGGTTTTGATCCTGTAAACAAATTACAAATATAGTTAGTGAGGCGTGACGACATGTACAACGCATTATCAAGAATAAACTCGAGATGTGACAAAGAACGAAAAATAAGCCCGAGTGTTGTTTTTATCATAAATCAGTGATACTTTATGTCCGCAGATAATATGCATCAATCTACAAGGATGTGTAAGCAATGCATCATATAAAAAATATTTAAAGAAACAAACTCCTCCTCATAACCTTCAGGAATTTATCGAACCCTTACGGTAATCTGTAAGTCTGCGGTGAGCCCCAAATTTTCACCTAGTCACAAAACAAATATCTACCATATTACACATCTAATACATTACTATAGAATACAAGAGCAAAAAATTGCTGGTGAATCAAAAACAATGAAAAAGAACAGCACGATTAAAAGACGTAAAGAATACATGGTAATGAATATTTTCTATAAATCAGTAAGAGCCAATATCTCCAAACATAGAGCATTTACTTGAAAAAGTACTTCTTTTAACGAGTGATTTCCTAGGCACAACAAAACTAAGAGGAAGTTTGAAAAGTATTCGGATTGGGGAAATAGTTTAAAAAGTAGTTTGGTAAGATGAGTTCAGGAGATTTATCTGTCGACAACCACACAATCAAAAGTGCAAGAAACAGCAATTGGCTTGCTTCTTTTGTTGACTACAATAGAATAGTATATTCATATTGAAACGAACCTGAATATTTTCGACTGACACTCATCAGGGGTAATCGTCAGCAACTAGTAGAGAATTGGATAGAACATCGTATAGAAACAATCGTATCACAAGATATGACGTCACCAGCATGAAATTTCGAATACGAGAGCGTTCAATGTACTATTTTTAGATGGTACACGAACTCCTTCTGTTGACACAGCCTTGGCTGGTGCAATTGGTGCATTTTCATAAAAGTCGACTCCAAGGCGTACAAATGAAAGTGTGAACGAACAGCCCCTTCCGACGTCGTGAAATCTGTCGTCTTGATAATTATTCGCACAAGCGGGCTAATTTCAATATGAATATACTATTCAATTGTATATTGAAGTTCTGCTCCTCCAAGAAGCTCTTCTTTTATTGAGTACACGTGGAAATAATGATTTTCTAGGCACGCACCAAAACTATTTGGGAGGGGTTAAGTAGCTTCAAGAGCAGTTTGGGTAGACGCATTAATCTGTGAAGAAGCACACAAACAGAATTGAAATAAGCATCAATTCGCCCGCTTCTTTTCTTGAGTAGGCTGCATGTGGAAATTTTGATTTTATAGGCACTTTGACGCTTGAAACGCACTTGGGAGAGTAAAAGTAGCTTTACGAAGCCTTTTTGGAACACGCACAGCCTAGAAATGTATTTGTCAACACCACATGATCATAATTACAAGAAGAATTGTCTAGGTTTTATACTCAACTAACGTAGAACAGCTACCGGCGCTTTTTGCTGCGAAAAAAAACTCACCTTGACTCCGTCTTGAGCAGAATTCCCAGTACCGGAGTAAAGATTTTGCGTGGACACCGTGTTCACCGGAGACGCCGCCGCGTCGCTGTTCATCAGCACGAGAGGCGATGAGCAATTTGGGTTTTGGGCGGCGAAAACTGCCGAGTCGCCGACAGAATTAGTCCTCAACAGGCCAGCGACATGAGTCGTCACTGTTCGAACGCCGGGTTTCAAGCCTAAGCTCGTGGGTAAATTGTGCTTAACACCGGGCACAGCGTTTGACAGCTTGCGAGACAGCGCGATACCCGTTTTCGGTAGTTTAATATGCACCGCGGATACATTCCTACCGGTGTCACTGCCCGGCCCGCGTGTCACGCGGTTCTGACAATTCTGCCCCGGCCGAGATTGGTCGTTGTACGTTTTCGCAGCCGCTATTCTCGAGTTCGGGTTGGAAAGTTTTCCGCGTAATTTCTGCTTCGAGTCACTGCTGCCCTGACTCGCGACAAGCGTCCCGGCGGGGATGGGGGTGAACGAGAATGGCTTGCTTTTCTTGGACTGTTTGACGGAGATTTTGTCCAGGTTGGTGGATATCGCTTCCAATTGCCGCTCCAGATTGCGGCTGTAGGACACGTGGCAATTACCAGACCTGCGGGCTTCTGTGTTTAAAACCTGTGAATTTCAAAAAAATATTGTAACATGACTACCCCGGTTTTATTGCCAAATAAAAACGGGATGTGCAAAATTGCAAACGAAAATGCAGAACTATTACTAGTGGCGCCATAATTACGTGGTGAATTCCAGATAAGGTTGCCAACGATTATAAATGCGATTCAGCAAAGGTTTGTAGCATATATTAGTAAAATACAAGTTTGAAAGCTTTACTCGGTCTGTTAACAATCAGGGTTTCATTCAAGTCACAACACTATATCATACTGTTATTAATACTTGATTATTAATACTAATCACATGCTTCCAATAACAACGTAATTCAGCTTATTTTGATTGCACTGGTAATTTCCACTAGTGCTACTCAAATGACATCGTCCTGAGTCACAGCTATGTAGGAGATGATAGTAAAACATTGGATGAATCTATCTATATAAATATAAGTTTCTATTCACGTCACAATGTCATACTATTATACAATATAATAATCACAGGCCTCTAGTGACGAAACAATTCCACTTATTGTGAAGCAATTCATTAACACTAGTGCTACCCAAACAGCATCATCTCATACCGGAGCAGATTTGGAAACGAAAAAAGAGAGACTTGGCAGTCTTGTCGATGACAAGTTTAGAAATGACAGTCGAGTATATTTTGCGACATTACTGATGACCAACTTGCAGCATAGATGAGCACGGATTTCAATTTCAACATGGAAAAAATGCTCATTTGATGATTTTGAATGAATTTATATCGTTTTGGGATTTATGAATATTGCAAAGTCAGACTTGGACTTGACATGAAGTTTGTAATCATTTTCAAATTTTCATGCGACTTTTCAACAAATTTCGGCCATCACCAGATTTGGACTTGAGATCATTACGGGGGAACAGTGGCTTCAAATTGCATCTATCCATGATAAGATCAGTCGGTGTGAGTTGGTCTTTGAAATGAGTTGTTTCGAAGATATGTCTGCAGTTGCCGTCACCTATCACCTATCATGTCAAACTACTTCTCCAGTACTCTATAAACTGATCATTTTATAGTCCTGTCTACAGCAATTCCGACCTGTCTAGAGAGGTACTACTTCGACTTGTACCCAACTAGACTCTAACAACAAGACATCTACGATCGCGCAAGCGGCGTCAATGACTGCATTACTCATAAAAAAGAACTCGACATAGGAAAACAACATGCAAATTAACAATGTATTCAGATTTCACACAATTCCCACGATACACCACAAGGCATACCGAGCCAGCGTTCACGAATTAACATAGGTGCAAACCAGATAAAAGATTAACGATAAGCTCGATACCGTATTGATAAATAGAAGCGTACTTCCAGACAAAATACCGCGGCCGGAATGTAAATAATTTACCACTAAAGGTTGCGGGTGCCTTGGCACGAAATGGCAAGAGCCGTGCGTCCTGGCGGCGGTGTCTTCCACCTCGTCGCTGTCCCAGCAATCCACGTGCCACGCCGCGAATATTCTAGACAGAAAGAGGAAATACATAAAGCAATTATAAAACTAGCCAATTCCATTCGTTGCAAGACATGAGTCATCTGTTCCAGAGCTACAACAAGAAATATTCACGACGCATTGATGAATGTGACAAAGTATTCAATGAATCACAAAGACGTTCATATTGTAAGTCAGCTTTAATGACATCTGAGTACATAAGTTGCAAAATTGCTATGACATTGCAACACAACGTCTCGGCTATAGTCATGAGAATGTCTGTATTTGTATCTTTGCAACAATATTTACACAAAATATGAATTGTACGGAGGAGGGAAACGGTATTGGCATTGCTATCTCAAAAACGGCAAGCATGGTTGTAGGTGGATAGCTAATTATGACTCGAAACATGCTGTGATTATATCTATCCCGCAAACTGCTTAGTTAAGTCCGTAAAAAGGTAGCATTATTGCCTTCCTCAAAACTCCGTTTGATCGAAATGTTTCAATGTTGAAATTCAGTTTTTGCCTCATTTAGAATTGCAATTGCATTATGTCAAACGCTTACTATATAGTGCCCCTCACAAATCATCAATTCCAAACATTTAAATTGCATAGTATACGCGCAAAATACTTTGTACGCAGCAAGCAATTATGCTTCACTTCACAATTATACTTCATGAATAGTATTGACAATATTTTTCTACTATAAATATCCACGTCAGAGACGTTTACTTTGCTAACCGATAGAATGGTACACGACACAGAATGTCCCATAAGATCCGATACAAAAACCACAATCTTTACCCAAAGCTGTAAAATTTCTCATGAAATTTGCTCTAGTAATGGAAAAGGTAGCAAAAATTCTATCAGTAAGAATAGTAGCCTACTAAGACGAATATCCGTAATTGTACAAATTTCCAGGTTACATAACAATAATCCAATAACCTTACCTCGGAAAAAGACTGACGGAAGGTTTGGCTTTCGTAGCGTTAGAAATGTGAGGTTGTGTGGTTGGAAGCGTTGTAGGCGTACAAGGTGGACTGAGCGGCGTTGCTTTGGTGGCCGGCGAAGGCACGGCAAACTCGCCAGGCGATAGCACCATGGGTGATGTAATTGATTGCACGGATGGACTCGGCGGCGGCGGCATTGGCGACGAAGCAGCTTTTGATACTGAAGTAAAATATAGGATCATCAAGATACGCCGTGTAATGATGGTGCAATAATGACGGGCTGCCCGAGAATAAGTAACAAGCGGATTCAATATATCCAAATCTAAGTTCAGATCAAATGCCTATTCCTATCATGACCAAATTAGGTAAATAGAGGTGGTCAGTGGTACATAACCCTCCACCCCTTTGAAAATCCCTAATCCCATATTTTTCTCACATAGAGAGTAATCTACTTACCCATATTCTTGATGCATTCGCATAGTCAGAGGAATCAGAGTAGCTTACGTCATTTTGTACATTTAAAGAAAATCTAGTTTTGTAAAGTTCTCATTTTCTTTCGACCAATTCTTGGCCAAGGTTAACTTTGAAACAGTCTGACAAACATAACCATGGCCAAGATTTGACTGAAAAAAAACTGAAAATTTTACAGAACTCGATTTACTAATATTTAAAATAGAAAAAAAATATAATAGGACAGAAGGCAGGCTACTTTGATTCCACAGCGACGACGTGTGACCTAAGATTCCGATTTGAAAAGATGACAAAAATATTCCATTTTACGAGGCTGGGCATGTAATGACAAATGCTGTTCCTAGATTTTGCAACTACCTGAGTGCTTTCAGACATTCATTTCATACTTACAACTTGAAGTATTTTTGATATTAAAATTGTTACTTCGACTTGTAATTGAGTAAAAATTCAGTCTTACTTCTAATTCTACGCGAGTCACAACGCTGATTACCAGTTGAATTCTTACTAAACACACACTCGTCAATTAATTCCTTGACAATTTTAACGTTAATTTTCCTACGCTGCAGAAGTGCAGATATCATCACAATTAATACTACGTAGCGTATTATATTACATACTTCTCGTGTATCTGTGAAAGGCCGAAACACACGAACCACTCACATGCTTTCTCTTTTAACCTTTGTTGTTTTTCGCGACCGTGCTCCTGGACAAGCTCGTCATAACTTTTTATACGGCCTGGAAAGAAGAATTAAAATAACTACAAAGAATTGACACCATCCGTCAATGAGAACAACTCCCTGTCGACAAAACTCTTGGTCACTACATTCAAATTACCAAATCTTGGTACTAATAATATTAGAAGAGCAAAGGCCAATCGATGTTCCACACCGGTATGCATATGGATGAGTCATCGTTTGACTAATTGTTGGTACAACAACTTGAACTGCATATACAATTTGCATATCTCATCTCACTTGTACGATCACAATAAGTGTAGGCAATTGATAGCATTACTGAAGCCAAATTGAAACGATCCCATAGAAATTCCGCCCAAGTACTAGTAACAGTTTCAAAATAATAGGTCTGAAAAATCCATAAGACGCTTTGAAATGCAACAGGGACCAAGCGTGAAGAGTTGTCTTCAACAAAAGCTTGAGACACTAGCGCATTATACGATGCGTCTTCGCCATCAAATGCTAGTCTTGCAAAGAGGGGTCACATCGAAAATACCATGCATTAAGTGTTATGACTCAGAAACTACTGACTGCGGTCAATTCTGAAACACTTCCAGCAGAAAAGTAATATAGCTCCAAGTCACATATTTACCGCAACTAAAGAAAGACAATTTGTGACATGAAAAGTTATGTAAGCAGATGTGCTTCTTGGCGTGTCGTAACAAATGTACATAAACCCAAAATTAAAGGGTGGCAACAGTTGAAACACTTTCCCTTCACACAAATTTGACACTATCGAGCGTTTCTTTCTTGATTGATCTGTTTGGTTTGGATTAGTAGGGTAGTGACACTCCCATGAACGTATAGCCGTATCTGATTTCGAATTTGACAACATATCAAGAGATCTCTAGTCAGGTAGCTCACATTACCATATCGAAACCACAGCATACCGTCTAAAGTGTTTATGAAAACTTTGGCATGATGTCGTTCTTCCAAATATGAAAGAATTGACTTCACTAGCGCCACAGCATTTAGTAATAAATAAATTCATAATTATCCCATTACCTTGAACCTTACATTATGTATGAATTAGACATCGGCCTAATTGTCAATACGAGGCACCATTCAAATCATGAAGGTGTGACTGGACTTTTATTGTAAACAATGATTCAAATATTTGATATTCAGTCTGCATAATAGAGGTGACATAGTACGCACGTTCAAGTAATATTGTATATTGGCCATATAACTAGATAACACCTACTTCATTACTGGCATTTTAGGAGTTTTTGATCTCTTGTTAAATGTCAAATATCAATATTAGAGATTGGAGTAAGAGTTCAAGCAGGTTTCAGCCTTTCGATGTGACTTGGAGATTTCAATTTGCATAACACTTTTCTTAAGATACAATATTGATATTTTTCAACGTAAAATAGTATAAGGATACATATGTAATGATTCTGTCTGTTGGATGGTTCCAATATCGACTATATAATTGGAAGGCAACCATTACATGAACAGAGCTTTACTAACTGCACTTAATAAGCAACATTAAACGAAGATTAGGTAAGTTTAAAATCCTTCAAGATATATCAGAAATTATATGACAGTCTGTTGTCTAGTACAATAATGGGACATCTGATCTGACCATATTTACTAGTACTCACCATAGGGACGCCAATGGCAACGTACTTTTACTTTGCAAGACTACCCACGTAGGTCGCCTTTAACCATTAGTTGATTACTTGAGTGATCTAGCTTTTAAATACTTCTCGACCAGATTTTCAAGCTACCGTAGACCTAAGAGCATTTCACCTTCAACTTTTCAAATGTTGGTAAGTTACTTGCTTTCAACTGACTGATTGATCTCTCCGACAGATTTGATTTGCTTCACTTGATTATTAACTTATGAAATCATGACACTCCTTCGATAACTTGCTATTTTTACACAGTTTCACTCACACACAGTTTCAGCCTTTATCGCATGAAAACGGATTAGGGCTTGAGAGCTTGTGATGAATCAGATTATGATTACTTTCTGAACTATTCATTAGGGTTGTTCAGATTTGAAAAATTGTCAGGAAACTTCGATGCTTGTGTCCCAAATGACGGTTTGGTACATAAAAACACTTTTATGAGCAATTTTGGTCATCTTCGTCGTGATCTTCTATCCCCGAAAACCCCCCAAAGATCCACGGGGCAATTCTCCTTACTACTGGATATGCAATGTTGACCACGTCACCGGTTTATAGCTTTTGTGACGTTATCAGTTGAAAACGGCTGTGTAGAGATTATATATTGAAATAAAATAGGCATGATTTCAAAATTGTACTTAACTGCAGTCCCATAAAGGCCACATGCGTAACGATTTCACTCTGCACAACCTGTCTATCATGCTCATGGGAATCATGTATCAGTTGCACCATTGATATCGTCTTGTTTTGGATCGTACATTGAAGAAGCGCCGTTGGGTTGCAATTCGTGAACAAATACTGATATTCTCAGCTAATTTTCAGCCATAAGTTATTATTCAAAGGTATGTAATGTCAGTAATAACTTTTCTCACCTTCAAATCATCTGTAAAATACCGAGTTATCTTATTTTATGGTAGACTGCAATTTAGTTGCAGAAGAAAGTCTGAAACCAGGCGGATATGGGTTTTGCGGACCAACCATGAACAAGATTCAGGTCTGTCCACTATTTGGTCTGATATTCTGGTCACTATTCGGAAGGATATTTATCTGAGTGTATTAGTCACTCCAAATCACCGACTCTAGATGAGGTTCTACTACACCCGCCATATCTGAAAGAAAATTGCCTCGAAACTACCACAACGCAGGACTGTGTCCTTCTAACTGTTGAAGAGGTTGACAACGTATGGAATATGACAAGAATATCTATAAGGCAAGCGCTGAACATTGTGTTGATGTATTGTTTCAGGCATTCTTCTTCAACTAAATTGCAGTCTACCATAAAATAAGATAACTCGGTATTTTACAGATGATTTGAAGTTGAGAAAAGTATTACTGACATTACATACCTTTGAATAATACCTTATGGCTGAAAACTAGCTGGGAATATCAGTATTTGTTCACGAATTGCAACCCAACGGCGCTTCTTCAATGTACGATCCAAATCAAACCGATGTCTATGGTGCAACCAATACATGATTCCCATGAGCATGACAGACAGGTTTTGCTGAGAAAAAATGAGATGCAAGTGGCCTTTACAGGACTGCATTTAAATAACATTTTGAAAACATATCTATTTCATTGCAATATCTCGTCTCTACATGGCCATTTTCGAATGATAACGTCACCAAAGCTATAAACCGGTGACATGGTCAACACTACAGATCAAGCAGTAAGGAGAATTGCCCCGTGTATCTTTGGGGGCTTTTCGGGGATAGAAGATCACGACGAAGATGACCAAAATTGCTCATATAAGTGTTTTTATGTACTAAGCCATCATTTGGGTCACAAGCATCGAAATTTCCTGACAATTTTTTCAAATCTGAACAACCCTAGTGTGCACTGTGGATCCTCTGTGACTATTTTATATGAACTAGCTGGTCATTTTCCGCTAAGAGACACACGCTTTGGGAAACATGCGATTCCGTATGCTGCCAAAATGATTGGCGGCGAGAAAACTTTTAATCAAAGTAACCGCAGCAGGTTGGCCAGAATGTCGATGTCGCCAATGCCGCGTGGGGGGGCTGAAACTGAGGCGGTAATGACTCTAGTCGGGACTTTTTAGTGACTCGACTTGAAGCAATTTTGGTATTGACTTGATTTGTACTAGAGTCATTGCGCATGACGTGGACCAAGTCATATGACTCAAGACTGCATAGGATAACTCGGCCTTATCTGGTACAAAACACTTGCAAGATGTAGGAGGTCCACGTTCGCCAAACAGACATCTGCGATTGCATTTGATTCCGACCAGACTTCGAAGCCATAAGACTCATTACTCAGCTAGGCTACTCGGCTACTTTGACTATATTGCTACATACCACGCAATTCTTGACTGGAAGACCTGAAGATTGACCGCAAACGCAAAATAGATACATGTCGACATTGACCAATTACCGGGATAATACTTTGATCATAGGCATAGTCGGTTATTGAGAGCATTGGCGACATCGACAAATTAAATTCACCTGGCTAAACATCCACTTATCTCAACGCTGAAAAGATGAATACAGTACATTGAGTTGATCGTATTGAGATGTATAAGCTACCTAACTCTTCCTATCTATATTGCCTATGCTACCTCATGGTAGTGCAACTATTATGACAATCAGCACCACCAGAGCCTGGTCAGTGGTCACATAACGCATCATGTTTAAAATGATTGGAAATGTAGACTAAAGTGGATCTTGGCGAACTAGAACTCTTTAATCATAGGAGTCTTACCTTGAAAACGTCATCCGCGAAAGACAGTGCTGGAAGCAGTTCATCGTCAGTGTCACTTATTGCATCCAATGCCAAACGGCCATCACCATTTGCGGGAGATATCCAAGGTGACGCCATAAAGGAAGATTCGGAGTATCGCCCATTTGCATTATTCTCTTCTCCTGACATAGGAGATAATCTTTGGATGTTAGTTATTTTTAGATGATATGTATATGAGCAATACTGGAAAAGCATGGTTGGAATTGGAATGCTAACGTAGTGCTCTTCAACCTTTTTCGTCATGGTACACCCGTTTAACGTTTAGCCTACTCAAAACTCGTACACCCCTGACCACATAATACACCTATTCTGTAGTACGTCTAATCGGGGGG
>ATSW01037198.1:0-12360 GCA_000444245.1 Botryllus schlosseri
TGTCGACTCATCTTATATCTGGGTTTACGTGCGGCGCCGCGTTCCACGTTCTGACCTCGCAAATTTCGAAACTTTTGGGACTCGACGTGGGCCGCAAATCCGGCGCGTTTTCGCTAATTTATGTAAGTCAATATGGTTGACTCGAACTTGGTCATAGTACTAAGCATAAACTCTTTTTGTAGACGTACATAGAAATTTTCCAGAAGATCACCCAGACGAATTGGGCCACTGTGATCGTGTCGATTTGCTGTATCATATTCTTAGTCATCGGCAAGGTTTGTATATAGATACTTATAGTGTAGAATGAGTCTAGACGGCGTGCACTTGATGCAACGATTACAACCAGTTATCTAAATCTTCACGATGGGATTACGGGGGAAAATAAACAAAACAAGTTGACCCAGCGGTCACAGCCCATCAGGGACTATAGGATGAGCGTATTTCTCGTCTTGTATCTCAATGATTGATCGCTCTGTACCCAATTACTCGAGAAAAGTGTGTGTACTGTATATTCCCCTTTTCACGTTCTGATTCATGCTAGATTTGAAGTTGTCCTGGAAGAGCTTTTTGGCGGTACTGAACTTCGATATACAATTGAATAGTGTATTCATATTGCAATGAACTCGAATATTTTCGGCTGGCACTCGTCAAGGGTAAGGGTACCAGTACTAGTTGCTTACGATTACCCTTAACGAGTTTCATCCCATAGTATTCTGATCCATTTCAACATGAATATACTATTTAATTGTATAGTGAAGTTTTCTTCACAAGATATAATTTCAAAGTTTTTAAATACACTTCTTGTCTGTGGTAGGAAATTAATCGAAGATACCACGATAAATTGCCCGTCGCGATACCCTGGGAGTTGGGGGTGGTTATTTTTGCTACGATTGGTTCTTACTTTGGGGATCTGAATGGAAACTACGGTGTCGCTATCGTCGGGGATATTCCTACTGGGTGAGTACACGACCATCGATAACATACGATACAGAATCGTTTATTTTGTAGCTTTCATTATTGAAAAACCAAACATCTATGTGTTCAGCTCTCTGCTATCCTACGAAATTGTAGGATGTTATAGGTAGTACTGGTCTATACTGTTCGTTAAAGTGTCGATCAAGAATTGAAAACCCGTTTTAATGTACAATATAATCTGATTTCGTACTCAGGCGCGTCTGATCATAACAACGCAGCTGTGACTTTCACACATGGTGATGCCACCAACATGGTGTTGTGGTCTGCAAGATCTATCCGCCTAACTATGAATTTATGATCGTAGTTACGAATAAAAAGGACATTCTTACCAGTTGATGTTATCACACAATCCATATTTCGCTTATACGATTCCGCGGCAAACGAGAACCTCCATGATATTAAATTGCGCGGTTAGCGAATTTCAAACTTCAGATTATAAGCAGATGATCCAAATATGATACTGATCGCAAGTTATTTCGTAATATGCATAAATCATTTCGAATCCCTTTTATATACATATCCCGGTAATAGATTCTGACTGAGACACTGCAGTACTGCTATAATATATTTATATCAACGACAAATCTATATATTAGTGACATAAAACATTTTGACACGCAATGAAGTTACCTATTCTGACATACAAAATAAACCCAACACAGAATAGCGCTGCGTATTGGGTCGAAAAAGCCCATCCTCCCCGGAACATATATTAAGAGCTGTTGCCAAGCCTAACCCGCGAAATCACGAATGTTTCGGGGTATACATGACGTAATAATCAACAAAATGACGCCATCGCTCGGACAGCATGTTTTCCGAAACTGAGCCACGAACATATAGGATTAAATATGTGTTGGTAACAGTGAGTCGAGCGTGCAAAACCATAGTATGCTTTGAAATGATTTGAAATGTCTACTGATATGTATTTTGTGAAACAGGCAATGCAAGAGACCTGTAGCAGGCCACAATCTATCGTCTGGCGGGCCGAACTTTGAGCATATCTGCCTTAGTATTGTTGTTTGTGGTATTCATGGTGTTTTTCGAGTGTAGTGGTCAATCACATCAGGCCGATATACTTTATTATGACTTGTAGCACGGCCCACTTCTAGGCCACTTCAATGCAAGTAGCACTGAAGTCTGAAGACACAGCCAACGATATTATTTCCGAAACATAGTTAAGTATGCAAGGTCTGGACCCATGGTTGTAATGGCTCGTGACTTGACCCTTGAAAATGGAAAATGACTCGACTCGACCTGAGTCCATTTCCGTATTGCCTCGACTTGTACTCAATGACTCGACCAAGCCATATGATTCGAGACATTCTATATAACTTGATTCAATTCTCGTGTTGAAGAATAGGCGCATAAAACCTATTTTATCCGATCGGAAAGACATGTTGATGCTGAGAAAAATGAGTATATTGTGAATGCGAGGCCTTCGATATCACCCAAGAGTTTCACAGAAGTAAGTTGAACCCGTCGTGATCCCAATAATGAATGGTGAGCTTTATGACCTGAACTTGACTCGGTGTTGAATTGAAAATGACTTGACTTGATTCGAGTCAAAACTATAAAAGTAAAATTGAACTGTGACTCGGAATCTTGTGACTTTGTTATAACCCCGCTGAAGATATCCTTTGCATAGGACCTGAAACACCGGCATTATGATAATGTGTAAGGTGTGTCATTTATCTATACTCAATAAAAAACATTATTTCGCTATGAAATATATTGTGTTGGGTGTACTGCTGATCAGTGATATTCACCAATGTTCAAGACAGCCGTTGGAATTAACCGCACTCAGTTAATGACTACGTTTTATGGCTTATCCATTGCGATATTTCCGTTTAGAATACGCACGTCCGTACCGAATTTCACCATAGTCGGTCAGGTGATCGTCGACGCCATCGCCATCGCGATCGTGGCTTTCGCGACCGAGATATCCCTCGCGCAAATGTTCTCCGAGAAGCACTCGTACAAGATCGATGCGGATCAGGTATTCAGCGCGATTAGACTTAAATCCGTTGACTCACCGGCTGACTCATCGGCGTATGAACTATGTGCCGTTGATCGCAAGGGATCCGTGAAGCCTCGCATTATCACGTTTCCATAGTTTGTCTTTTATCGGGAATTTCAACTCGCACGAACCCCGCGAGATGAAAACGTGACTGACTTCCCGTCTGTATTTCTACTTCTGGCATGTGCAAATACACATGGACAGGATGAGAGGGATTAGCGAGATGGTTGGTATATTCGCGCAACCGATCTATAGTCAAAAAACTTGGGACCTAACTAGGAGAGCGGTTGATACCATATTTATATTTGAACAACGAGAATGTTTTCAGCTTTTTTAAACTTACACTAAAATAAAAATATTGTTACACATTTTTCCACATTGAATTAGAATTAGGATTACTGAATTGGCGAAACTTGGAAATTGAATTCATTACCGAGTTACAAAGAATCACAACACACATCATATTTCGCTCCAATTTGTCTACTTATAGAGAACTAGAACCATCTAGTTAACAAACTCTGGTTGTTGCATAGATAATAATCGTGGAAGGGAGATTCCCTTTCGATAATGGGGCTGTGGGTTCCTAGAATGTCACCGGCAACGTCGCGGCCGAGAAAATGGACTCGCGGTTGGCTGGGCACACGTAGACAAAAGTTAATGAGCGTGTAATTTAAAGCGTATACGTTGAGCGCGGCTCGATCAGCTGTGCTTCTAAAATCAGAGCTACTTGTCCGTAAATAAGTGCTAAAACCGTGATATCTACATTAAAACCATCTGTTTGACAGTACATTGCTTACGATGACTCTACAAATAGTGACTGTCAGTTCTCGTGAACTATATTGCTTCGAAGGGTCAAAAGTTGTTTCAAAGAGTATGCCTGATGTGTTCGATGTTTTTTTATATCTGCCAAAGATGTTCAATTTGATAATACAAGTACTAGTTCAAGGGCTCTATGTACTTACCGCCGTCCTGCTTGGTAGCTCTATTGACAGCGTAGAACCTGTCATTCTAATATACTACCGCAACATATTCGTGAATTGCCGTAGGACTCCAAAGAGACTTATTTATCGGTCTAGTAATACTGATACCATACTTAAACCCGGTATTGCTTCAATTTTATGTGTTTGCTGCTATAAGTAAACTAGAATTTCTATTCGTGTCGACACAATGTGCCTGTACTTGTTTGATGCAAGTGTGGTCATGGTCATACTAGTTGACCTATAAGCCCGTATCGATCATGCCTAAACGATACCGAATACTATGCTTGTGTTTTATCAGTATCATTTTTGTTTCGGTTTGTTCATTATGTATTTCGGTTAGACGAAAAGTGAAAGTCTGTCTCTCTCGTCATAGTTGCACTGTTAGTTAGAGTTTGCAATTATATTTTGGGTATCAATCAGAGTTTGGCAACTAGGAAATTTTCAGCTTTTTCAAATTAGATATGAATTAGAGTTACTGAATTCGCGAAAACTTTAACTTTGAACATTCTCATAAGCACGCGAATGTCAACCGTCTGTACCGTATGCTTGGCTCATTCGTAAGTCGCACTTCTGTATTGCACTCTCAGTAAATCCAGAGATGAGATGAGTATTAATGTAATTATGCCACTCGAATTATCTGGTCAGATAATAATATATATTTTTCCATTAGACTTACAACCAGTGTACAGTGTACTGCCATTTCGTTACGTTATTACCACGTGAGCACGCGCGCACCTGTAGTGCTGTAACGTGAAAAGTGAGCGCCAAGATATCACGTGGCAAATCGATCATGCTCGTCCGATTATGCAACGCAATTCATCATGCTATCAGTTGCGATGAACTTTGGAATGCGCTATGGAATGTTGACTTCTTTTGACTTTTCTTTATGTAGGAACTTTTAGCTCTTGGAGCGGGTAACGTGGTCGGATCATTCTTTTGCTGTTTTCCGGCCGCCACGTCCTTGTCAAGATCTGTGATATGGGAAGAGGCAGGCGCGAAGACGCAGGTTTGATACACGTCTGATTACCAGCGATGTATGTATGGTGACAAATCTTTATTTGTAGCTAACTGGAGCGTTTTCTTCCACGCTATTGCTGTTTGTGTTGTTCTGGATTGGACCCCTCTTCGAGACCGTCCCTTCGGCTGCTCTAGCATCCATCATTGTAGTAAATCTCAAAGGCATGTTAAGACAATTTGAAAAGGTAATATATTCGTTTTACACATAGTCCGCGCCCTTAGAACTAACCGACGGTTACAATTGGTTTGTATTATAATAAATTTCATTAATAACCGAATCTGACAGTTCATTTTCAACGTGTAATGTGTACTCAATAAGTTCCTTTGACAGCGCGCGTGATTTCAAAATAGATTGCCTAACAAATAACATATCCTCCAGTTAAAATTACCATAGAAGCCAAACAAACAGGACATGTTAGCAAACATTCAGGTAAAGTTTATTCAAGTTATGCATTCTGCAAGTCACGATGCTTAAGGAAAAATGTAGTGCAACCTGTTGCGGTCACAAACGAGCAGTTACTAAAATTCATAGTCATTATCAGCATCATCTCTAAAAGTTCTAGTTTGTTTGTCAACGTAACCCTAACAGATTGCGCTGTATTTGCCTTAAAACATATTAGTGACTTGCCGATTGCATGCCGTAAATAAGCTTGAATCGGACATTATAATGTACAAAGAGAGATCCATCAAGGCTATATCAGCTGATGTGCTTTGTGTGTGTAAACGCTGTATGTTACTGCTACAAACTGTTCTCATCCACAGTGACGTGCAAACACCTGCTCATAACGCAATATAACATGATACATTTGCAATGCAAGGATGACGCGCTGTATATCCTTTATTTGTTGTCCATGAGCGTTGAGCATGAGCTTAAGCATATCGCTGGCGACTTACAAATTACGAGTGACAATGTCAGACCAAAGAGCATACGCCACAAAAGCTATGATATATAGTTGATAGATTGATTGTAGGACTCTCAAGTCATGTCAGTGTTTATTGTACATGTACATTGTACGTACATCGTAATTCATATTACGAACTAAATGTGGTTTTCGCCAACATAAACCGATGCTTCTTGGAAAATCAAGACTTATACTGGTTTGGTATCGAGTGATAGTCTAGTTGTGAGTATTCTAGATTAAATTTTAACAGATCCAACAATATAAAGTCGTTTTGCTGGCTTACTGCTGGTTCGCACCAAGCACTGTAGCAATAGCATGGCGGCACACTCCCATTTGTTATGTTACGTAATACCGGTCAAAACGTACGTATACGTCATACATAGTAAAACCAATTTGAAATTGATGTCAAACCGGCGTACGGTCGTAAAATAATTCCGTCAGCTCGTTAAAAATATCTGTCGTAAAATGTTGTGGGCAAATTCGACAAAAATACCTTATGCGATAGCATGCACAAGCACATTGCACATATCAGCTTCCGGAAGTTCTTGATTACCAACGCGTTGGAGTTTCCGATGATATAATTGTTACATTTGAAACACAGATACCTCCTCTGTGGCGAGTTAGCAAGATTGATGCCATCATATGGATCGTGACTTGGGCGATGGTGGTCTTAATCGGAGTGTCGGTGGGACTCGGAATCGCGGTCGTTTTCGAAATCTTCACAGTCGTAGTAAGAGCACAAATGTGGGTTTGTAAATTGTTGAAAGATAAAAATGTGTGCGCCAATACATTTGACTGATATTTCAGAATGAATGGAGCAGTGATGGGAAAAGTGGGAGGCATCGCGGAGTATAGACCGAAGAAAGAATATCACACGGAAGAAGACGAAGACGGCATTGTTATCTTCCAATATCCTGGACCTTTGATTTTCGCCAATAAAGTTCGGTAAGAATAATACCACACACGTCGAATGCCATAACGTGAGAATCCGCAGACATCCTGATCTGCGGTGATCTACGGTGTATATCCTGATCTCTGACACCACCTAACGAATAACGCCTAGTGAATAACTTTCCATATCAGTCATACTGTTTGACGAAGTGCCGTCATAATGAGTGGTACTGAACTCGAATCATTCAGGTACTTAATTTTGCACCGCCTACTGATTCACGATTTCAAAGTTATAGAATTTGGGAATTTCCTTGCTACCTCTGCCCTTAACACATTTATCACTGACGTAAATAGTTGCTCAGCTGCTCACGAGGCGACAATTCAGCCGACGGACGAAAATACCAATCATCATCAATGATTCTTTGCAGTTTTCAAAAGCAAATTAACCACGCGCTGGGCTTCGACCCCGCGCTGGCTTCGAAGAAAAAGAAGAAGAAATCAGGCCAGAAATCCGACAAAGCTTTGACGTTGCGGAACGACGCCTACAACGAAGACAAAGGCGAAGATGGTAGCGATGTTACCGAAGTAAAGATTGCAATTGATAAAGAACCCGAAAGTCATGCTACTGGCGACACGAAGGAAGACGAATTGTCGACGATATCTTATAAACCGAATCGCGTTTCGCATTTGATATTGGACATGAGCTGCTGTCCGTATGTCGACAACGACGGCGCACAGATCATCAAGAAAGTGTGGGGGACACTCAAAAAAGTTGACATTCAAGTGTACGTTGCTTGTTGCTGTGGTAAGTTCATATTCCATACAACAATCGCATTATACGTGTTCTTTTCGAAAACCCTTTTATTTATGTTTCTCCGCCAATTAGTGGAGATATAACGGCCGTACGATGAAACTTTTACGCGATCTAGAGTGTGAAACGTTTTCGATTAAACAGAATTGTGACCGACACGATGGTAATACTAAATATATCCGCAAATCAAGGGATTTACAACGTAACATTACTGGTATATCCATCGAAATCACCTACATACTAAACCGCATAGTATTTACGCCAACATTCACCAATGTCAATGTGTGAAATGATTAATCATAATCAGCTGTTCCACTATTTCTTCATCCGTTCAATACACATAATGTGGCCGAATGTCGAAACGACCAAGTACACTGTCTCTCAATCTAACATCCACCTCGGCCTAGCGCCTGGTGCAACAGTATTCGATCTTCATCTTTCGGATGTCATGGTCCTCGCCCATTCCTTGTTCAGCTATGAGGAGAGAGATTGATTGTACTGCATGTTATTACAGCGACCGTCACTTACAGTTAGAGTATATACCATGCACGTACCACCGTACATTTTGTTGTTGATGACAATACTGTCCGGAAGAGAGCGTCAGTAAATATTCATTGGCCTGCCGCAAATTGAAAACACGAGAGGGAGCTATGAACACCTGTCAGAGAAATGTTGTCGCTCTCGCCATAATGAACTTTCTGAATGACGCGTAGCTGCACCTGCAGCATTTGAGCAGTGATCCTAAATTCGTTCAACGCACATATGCAATCCACTCTCACACTCAATTCATAGACCTTCTGTGGACCGCTCTAAACTTCACCTTGATGCAGTCGCACACACTGCGGCTCAGTGATTATGATCAGTAATTATCAGTTTCGACAAAGTTCGGTGGAAAAGTACATTAAATGTGCCGGTGTTGATATTTTCAGGTGACATTCGACGTGCGCTGTCACTGGTATGCGACGGGAAGCCGCCTCCATTCTACGTTTCCATCGATTCCGCTTTGGAAATTGCCAAACTAGAAAGATCCAATGCAGATTCGTCCAGTGCATACGAAGAGAATGAGAGAGAAATAGAATCCAATCGTGGTGACGAAACGACAGCCCTCTAAGTCACCCTAGCTTGGGTACGCTTTCTCACCGATTTCGCTGCTGGTCAGCGTAAACGTGTGGGTCGATATCAAGTTGTGACAACCAACGGTTTAAAGTTTGGTTAAATAAATAACAAGACATCAAGGAGGCTGGAATAGCGGGATGATACGCAAAAAATCAATCTCGAAGTGACAATATATCTACCTTTGCATTTGTACGCGAGTTTCATCTCTGGAACACGAAACGAACCTGAATTTTCTCCAGGAAGTGGTATGATGAAAGCTCCACCTTTCTGACACAGTGACCGTTACTAGGCTACAAAATGAACCAGTGTTGCAAACGCAATAAGTCGCAACATATTCTGTGTAACTATAGTTTGAGGCCTGGGCTGACACACTTTCTCGTCACCACGACGCTATTTAGTGTTGACCCATCGGTTGATTCAGGCGCGCAGTGGCAATTTTGTAGCCGGAGTTGTGCTGGTCATGAAAACCACGGTTCCTTGTCCGAAATGTATGCATTTGAAAATATCATGTCAACTATTTCCTATTTAAACCACGATATATCTACATCATTATTTCAAGTAGGCCTATATAGCAGTAAACACCAACCACGATAACTTATCCTTTTCCTCTCAATTATTCCTTGTAAAAGCGTCTCTTTTACTGGCAGCTATTAGGGCTGGGCACAATGATTTGAGTACTCGAATCTGAATCGAGCATCAAGTTCAATGATTCGAGTCGAGTAGTAAAAGACCTTTTTTCGAGTACTGAAATTATACGCTTGTCGCCACTGAAATTTAATTTATCAACAAAAATTATAGCTTCGATACTATTTTCCACTGTGGAAGCCATGAAACCTTGATAGGCCGTACCGCAGCATACAAAACAGGGTATAAAGTACTAGTACAAAGCTACGAACGTTACTGGAAACAGCATATTTCCGGAGTCGCGGTCATCCCACAACATTGTCACAAAGCGCAATGAAATCGGTATGGTCGAAAAAATACTAAGTATGGTTAATGTGATGGATAACATGTATTAAATTCTTTGTGATGGCATAAGAGGTACATATTTGAACTTTGACATATTACATTATGCTCTGACGTCATAATGAGTGATACTAGAATCGAATCACTCAGGTACTCGAATTTGTCCAGCCCTACTGGCAGCATATATTGATTTTGAGATCCCAACCCAGGACCATATTGTATAGCTGTAACTTTCGACCTCTATTTCGCAAATTCCCATCTCACATACCGTGACATCAACCTGGCTGATGTGAGGACTGGTTCCGTTGCATAGCTGGATACTGCAATTGCACACCGTTTTGTCCCTGAACGTTAACATCATCTATTGATGGTATGGTTAACCAGAATTGTAGCAATTGCATCGCAACTTTCGTGTGATCCCTCTGTCGAATAGTGCCAAATAATTTATTTGTACAAGTGGGTGCTATTCAGTGTATCGGTATAGTCTTTAATGCTGCATAATTATTCGCCAAGTTTTATTGGCCTCGATTATCGACTAATCATTACCAGCGTTACCTGCTTCTTGATAACAATTGTCAAACACTAAGTCTTCGGAATGCAAGTTGCCTGTGTGTGGCGTTACGGATGCAGACTTAATAGAAGATTCTTACCTGTCATGAGATCATACAGATTACAGTATGGTAAAAAAAAAACTGCGCATATCGATAAAGAAAGCGATTCACAAGCACAAGACGAATCAAGAAAGCGATAGGCAGTGCTTCCAGTTGAACGCGTTGAATAGTGAGCCTTAAATCGCAGTCCAGTGCGTGTTCAACGCTTGCTCGTGGTCATACTGCGTCCTCCGCGTTCCCAGCACTACTAAAGTCGTAACGACGAGCCATTTCGACCGCTTTAGAAAGGTCCACATAAACGGGAGGTATGTCCGCATCGGGAGAAGACTTCATAGCACCGTATACTTTTGCTGTAAAATATAAACGAAACGGCTACATTGGTTAGGTCAAGTGCCAGACTTAGCTGACAGAGGTTGAAGAGGCACCGCGCTCATCCTGATAAGCACGATGACGGCAGATGTCTGTACGGACAGCGAGCTTGGCTCGTTTCGCACTATACATTTCTGCTGTAGCATTTCCAGGAAAACCAGATAATACATTAGAATTAGAACACCGAAATATTTCACAATTTAGATAGGAATTGAATTACCGGAATTTCGCTCCAATTAGTCTAATTATACAACTAGAATTATCTATTAATCCAAGTCCAGCTCACCGTTGCAACTCGACAAGATCAGCCGCACGTCGATTTGCTTTAGCGCCCTATACAATTCCATCAACGTCGCCACCCCGTCGTTGTCCAGGAAAGGACAGCAGCTGAGATCTAACACCAGAACTTTAACCGCACAAGTACGAAACTGCTGGTTGCTGTTGTCTGTCAAGGCTTGCGACAGCGAAATGCCGTCGTCCTCAGAGTCGGCGGTTGGCCTGCGCGGAACCGGGTCCTTATCGCCGTCTCCGGATATCAGGTTAGTGTTTCCGATGTTGGTAAGTTCGACGCCTGTGTCCCGGCGAGGTTCTTTGGCGAGTTTAGGATCAAACCCGAGCGCAGCTTCGACCCCGCGATTAAACCTGTGGTTGTGTGCGGAGATGAGATTATACAGTCGGCTCTGGTTGTTTAGAACACAGGCTCGCAATACCTATCGTTGGGTTCTGACACAATAAACAGTACTTCGTTCGTATTAACACAAGATGAGTGATTATAGTGAAACAATGACGATCCCCGCAGTAACAATCGACAATGAACTCATACGAGGCCGAGCAAGCTTCGTAGTCGCTTTTAATTTGGTACAATTCCGTGTATGTTGTAAAACAGGTACAGAAAAGTTTAGCTAAAGTAAACGAAGAAACAAGTAAAGAAGCTTCCTTGACAGTTCGGCAGTTGGTTACGTTGGTGGGGACATCAAAAAGTACTATATTTGAACCCCGTATGTATTCTTGGCCGGAAAACTGCATAGTAGAAATGGGGGTATACTGACCACTCGAATAAGTACCGGTAGTACAGGGCTGGCCAACCTTTTCAGCCAAAGGGCCACATTCGATTGACGAAATATTGCGCGGGCCACTTACCGCGCGAAGCGCGAATTTTTTTTGAAGTTCATAGGTCAATAATATTGTCACTTGTGTATATTGCGGGCCTGCCGTATATCGCTGGGCTAAGTTTGCGAGGACTGGGCTATTCGGCGCATGGACATATCGATATCGAAAGCTGCGACCAACATGCGTCAATCTTTCCGTGCCTAGGTTTCATAGTCAACGATCTTACTGCGAGCGCAAACGCAAGGTCGCATATGTTGAACGACACTTTGTCCCGTGATCGCGAATATAGTTCGACTCAATCTGATACATTAGGCGTTCTTCCATTTTCACAAAAAGGGCCACAATATTAAAAACAAGGAATCAAGTGACAACATGTTGCGCTAAGCTTGTGGAAAATTTTTACTTTTGATAAAACTATCGCAAATTATTCTGCTTTATTGTAGTGTACGAAGATATACTAATATGTGACTGGCTGATGGATCTGTCAATGCATCGGAACCGATATTTTAGTCATCACGTCTCAAGTGTTGCGGCCAAACTCATCAAATTTTTGGTTGGCCTTGCAAGTTCACAATCTGTGCGATCCATTTTTGAT
>ATSW01037217.1:0-10449 GCA_000444245.1 Botryllus schlosseri
TGCCTTTTCAATGTATGAGGCATGATTACGTCATTGTTTATTGCTAGCTGTCTGAAATACAGATTGAGTGGTCATTGTTTCTGAACCGATGAACGAATATAGAGTTGAATATAGAACGTAGAACTGCTTAACTACGTAAGTGATTGCATAGCTTCAGTTTATAGATACCAGCCAAAATAGAGAAACGAATTTATAAGATGCAATACACCACCACTCTTTCACGAATTGATATAATATAATTCGAGCCTTCGCCAATGGTTGAGGAATATATAAACTATATTCGAATTCAATCGTTTGCGGTCAATTTATTTGTGAGAGAACAATGGAGGCTCGGTAAAACGCACGATTATTTAATGATTGGTTATAGCTCTCATGGGTTTCACCCGCGTTTCGCCAACAATCCGACCATATGCAAGACACAGTGATTTTTATCGACACCGATTACTTGATGACTTGAAAATGACTCGTGAATTATGCTCCGAGTCACGAGTCAATCCACATTTCTGATGCGCCGAGTCAAGTCAAGTCAAGTCGTTTTAGCAAAGTGACTGGATTCAAGTCAAGTCATACGAAAAAGGTGACTCGAGTCTGACTCGAGTCAAGTCAGGACTCGAGTCATCCCAACACTGATGATTACATTTCCAGTATGATAAACTACCTTTGTTTCCTTGCTTCGCTAACACGAGTGTACGATTTGCAACATCCATCACAGCAAATATTCAATCAAATAGCGTTTAAAATACGCAAGTAACACTGCGGTTCTGGTAGAAATATTCGTAGATTTAAAATAAGCTTCATAAAACTTATCGTAGATTTACAATATGCTTCGAAAACTCTTATTACCGCGGCTGCAGACAGAAACTGACTGCAGTTTTAAAGTTGCGTTGCGGGCCGCAACTTGCGGCACTCCAATGAGCCGATTTCTCAGTACGTCGAATCCTGTCAGCCCATCTAAAATCTGCTTTTGGACTCGGCTAATGCTGCGTATCGGTCTTGTATTCCACTGAATCGAACCAAGCAACCCGAATCGAATAATAAGATAGGTTTGCGATTTCGTTAATAGCATTACAAATACGATCATCGACCAATACTTAGTTACTTACTCGTCCGATAATGGATAGAATAAAGCTTCACGAGGACAATATATATAGCACAGGCGTAGAGATAGATAAAACAGTTTAAACTATCAAATCGCAGAAAATCGGAAAATTAGAATTGTTTAGCAGAAAAACAAAATACAAAGTACAGTTGAATCGCAAACAGATTCCCTAAAAAGACGAGCCGCCTCATCATCAAATATAGGATAACAAATTGCATGCGCATTTTTTGCTAAGTGAGTTGAGATAAGGCGAGTATGGTTACATCACCCAGGAATGCAAAAGCTAATGTATCGCGCCGTAAAGTTATGTACAAACCTGGGGGTTCAAACAGTATACGCTGCACGCAACAAGCTGAAATTATTATCTCGCTTGTCACATGACAATTTGGGTTTTTATGGCAGAAAATTATTACCGGTGTCAGGAAATGAGGTTGCTCGAATACCCCCCCCCCTCCAGTAAGTCCTCTCGCGTATCTCTCGCCCGGATCGAGAACTCGATCGATTGATGACATTTTACGATGACATTTTTTTTCTCTTCAAGTCAGCACGCAGCATAACGGCCTTTTCTCATTAGGCATGCAGGGTTTAATTTAAATCGTCAAGTTTGATCGTTCGAGCTTGAATATGTGAAAAGCAGTTCTCACCGATTAAAAAACGTGAGCAGCCTTGCTGCTTATTGTTGGTTATTTACCTATCAATATGCGTCAGACCTCCTAATACTGTAGAGCTCGGGTTCCAGGGTCCAGGGAGCCCTATGGTAGGCGAAACATTTTCATTGTTACGGAGTTGGATATTGTGACGTGACGATACCGTCTGGGAGGCTCAGGCGCAAGTGCGCACGAGAGTGAGAGTGTGAAATCTCAATCGGTTGCGCAGCAATGGCCAATACGCTTGCGGTTTGCGCTGCTCCTCACCTGCTCCCAAACGGAATGGTTGCGTCACAATAGCACAGTCCGTCACAAAGCAACATTATAGGCTGATTTTGGGAGGTTCGAGGACAATGAGCAGAATAAAAAAATTGTTTCCGCAATTAGTACACAGCGGTAGCTTACGATTGGCATCCGTTTCATCAAATTTGGCGATCGGCAAGTCGGTCAAAAATTTCCGTCAAACTGGCTCTAGCCAAATGGAAAGTGTGACTTCACTGAGCAGTGATATTTGCTTGTGACCACATCATATAGGACACTATGGTAGGAAACTATGGTGACATGCTTTGTCACGTGACCACTAAGTGTCCATTCAGCGTACTGAGCACTTAATACTTGATGGCCCTAATATTAACGTTAGCATCCTAATATCAGACTACTCGATATAAATACATGAGTTAGCTATCAAATACTTAGCTAATATATATCTGTATATTACTACCTATATTTATAAACGATGGCACATGTCACATGATCAAATAACGCTCACGACTTCTAATATAAAGTCAATTATCTACGGCGTTCAAAGAAGCAAAGAAACACTAGCAACAAGACGAAACCAGTGGCATTATTCAAAATCCGTAACATTTCATACATACATTTAGTCACGTAGTTACTATTACTTACACTTGAGTAGATATTTACGACGTTAGAGCACCCTTAAATGTCCTCGTTTTGTGGAATTTGTCCTCGTTTTAGATGAGATCAAAAAGTCGACTCCAACGTGGCGAACGTCAGAGTTCGCAAGACAATCAACGACTAGGGCTGGGCAAAATCGAGTACTTGAGTGATTCGATTCTGAATCACGTTTTTTGCTTCGAGTCGAGTCGAGTATTCGAGTATCACTCATTATGACGCAATATCACTATATAAGATGCCAAGGTTCAAATATGTACCTTTATGCCACCACAAAAAATTTAATGCCTGTTTTCCATCACATTAAACATACTTTGGTATTATTTTGACCCTACGGATTTCATTTCACTTTGTGACAATGTTGTGGGAAGATAATGACTTCGGAAATGTGTTATTTCCAGAAACGTTCGCAGCTTTGTACGATGTCTCGTGTGCTGCGACACGGCCAACCAAGGTTTCACGGCTTCCACAGTGGAAAATAGTATCAAAACCATAAGTCTCGTCGATAAAATAACTTTCAGTGCCGAGGAGTGTATAATTTCAATACTCGAAAAATCGTCTTTTGCTACTCGACTCGAATCATTAGAATAATTACTCGATTGAGATTCGAGTACTCGAATCATTGTGCCCAGCCCTATAAACGACAAATACAGCGCGACGGGTGTTTCGGGAGTAGAGGTGGGAGAGATTAATCTTTTTAGTCGACATAGTACTATTGGTCGAAAACGTTTCAAAATCACTAGTTTTCTTTTCGGGTACTGGAGCCTTCAAAAATTTTGTATTGTGCCCTCTTTTTCAGATCTCAAAATATAGTAACCCTTAGTAACAGTAGCAACCAAATTATATTACAGGATATTATATTGATTCTTATTTTCTTCGCTGGCCATCTGCATAGCGGACTACAATTCGTACCAAACAAGTTACTTTAAATAAACTTTTTACTAAGGGGCAAGTAAGTCTATCATCATGAGCAGCGCATTGACTTCGTGATTTTAATCTCCATTTTCAGTGCACGGCATACAATTCAATCGCCGATATTTCTGTTAATAGTAGTTTGCAACAGTATAATATTTGATATGATTCTATTTCGAATAAAAGCGATAAAAATCCGAGAACATCACCCTTTTAGGGCGGTTCATATGTTCGCAGGGAATCTCGTTAATTAATCTCCGACGAAACGACCACCAACAATAACCGATTCGCTGAATGATTGCCCTAAAATAGCGAACGAGAGAATTGTTTATGATTCCCCGGAATGCTGCAGATTTAGAATGCCGCGATTTGGTAACGTTTGCCCCCTGGCGGTGAGATAATTCTGACTCGACTCGTTTGCAGAAATACTATTGAACTTTCCCCTGAATTGATCATAACATTGACAACAGTTCAAAAAAGTCGCATTCAATAACAATTTGTCGAATGGTCACGATTCTCCGATCCGACGATCTCAATTAGATTTTTTTTTAAATTTGGGTAAATCGTCGTGCAACCATTATATCTCCTGTGCAAATATAGCTGTAGGCTAGTGATAAACAGCGACAATTCGACTTTTCTCGAAAATAAAATCAAAATGCTTGTATTAGTATTAAGTATTAGTATTAAAATCAAGAAGTTTATACCAGTTAGGATGATTCATATCAGACAGCCATTCTGTTGATGCGAGTTCTGAAGTTTTAGCAGTTATGAAGCTTATAAACATCCTCATGATTTACCGACTTTAGAAAATTACAAAATAGGGTAAATTTGATATTGCAAATGTAGAGGTTTCGCAGACCCCCTGAAAATGCTTCGCTCATCACTATATGAGAACCACTGACCTGACCACGTTACTTATGTGTAATGGTATTTGTTGACAGCCTTACGCTGCTATGTAAAAGGAATAACTTTTAATTGAAAATAATGATCTGAAAAGTACTCGAGTATGTGGTTTCAAACTGTAGGCTAATCCGGGGGCTAAGATTATAAGCTACTTTTAGCTGTTGATTCGAGAGGAATACTTTTCGAAGAACGAGGTAGGCCAACATCTTCGCGATTGGCGGAAAATTCAAAATAGCACTACAAATTGGTGCGGTTTCCGAAAATAAATTCAGTCACCGTTGTACAGAGGCTATTTATCCAGGTTGGAAACTTCACCAAAAATGTAATGCAAACATACCCCCAAACTACTTTCTACGTTACAAACCAACTTTCTACTTTACAAAACTGTAAAGTAAAAGTATTAGAAGTAGTCAAAAACATAAATGCATGAGTTAGTATAGTGCAAGATGGCAAAAAGTAAAACAGGAGCTCCGTGCAAATACTCTGGCTTCTAATAATAGAAGTCAAAAAGCCGAATATCTACGTGACCTAACCTATTCTGTACTGCATAGAAAGCGACCCGATAACATCAGAATGTCGGGATTGCTTGTTTATGTGCGAGGAATCTTGTTGTTCAATCTTTGAAAAAACGATGACCACAACATCGTAAGATTACTTGCCGAGAGATTTATCACTCGTCAGAATACGTGGATCGATCATGTCACGATTCCGCCCATGAAATTGTATGAATATAAATATATGCATGAGCTCTTCACAATATTAACATAAACTCCCGCGATTTAATCAAAACAGCGCTACAGGAACAAGCAGCTAATCTGATCGGCAAGTCAATTAATACGCCGTTGAGCAGTGCAGTCACTGCATGCCAACCAGATTTATGCAATAGATAATAACATTTTATGGCAGTCGACGTGTTTACCGTAGAGCCCATTTGGTTTCCAACCGGCACGAATTTCCTTCAAAGATAGGTCAGAGCATTCGACATACGTTAAACAGGTAACAGAAGGTGGCTACTTTAATATATGCTAGATCAGAGGTCTCAAACACGCGGCCCGCCAGAGCATTTTGTGCGGCCCGCGACGACATTTTGGAATTTCAAGTGTTCAACAATATATTCAAGTGCGATATTTCTTTTAGAGGTATGAGAAATTACATTTCACCCTAAAACTACTATGAAATCACTGACATCTCAACAAACTTCACTATCACATCACTTTTAAAAGCTACCATGTGGTAGAGGAGAAGTTATTACGACACATATCTAGTTCATGACGATAAAACATGGCCCGTTGATGATTCGTGACTGAAAATTGTGCGACCTTCTCATAAAATAACCCGAGTTCGGATTGATTGGGTAATTGACTCGAGTTGAGTCGAGTCAAACGTTAAAGTCAGAGAAGGACTTGTGACTCGGAGCGGTGACTTGTTAATCGTATGGACGCAACAATATATGAAACTGTCATGGGAATAGTAATATATCAAAAGGTTGTAGCTTGCGTTGCTTAGGGTAGGCCCTATATAGCTATCTAATCAGGTCAGTATGGCAATCATTGGCATTCTATGACCCCCGTGACGTATGGTTGGTTACATGCTGGGTGTTGTTTGTTCTCTTTATGGATGTTATTATCGGTGGCGAGTAGGGTAGTAGTACGCTTTACAGCTGTAACACCAATGACCGTAGGTCCGTAGACCCCATCGGGGTACGCAGCACCACATCAGGGTGTGCGAGATGAATTGTGGAATTAGGCCTATATGCTGTGGAATATGTTCTTGGCCAATTTAATTCAACTGGAAAATAGTCTTTGCGCTACGCGCGATTTTATGTGAATGCGCTTTCTGATTTTAATATAGGTGCCATCGGAAATTGTGTTGAAAATGGACAGGGGCTACGAGAAATCTCATTGGAAGCACAAGCGGTACGATCGCTAAAAAGATTAAGAAGCAATGCTATTACTATGGCTCAATAATGATTATATTAAAGTTTTTATTGATATGTTCCAATACTAATCGAAGGCAAAATATAACGCTGATTTAATTTGAAGTTGGCAATGACAATAACAATAGCCTTATACTTATCACGACTTTATCAAAACCAAGATTAGGCTACACCGCTCAAATGTCTGATATCAGATCAGTCTTCAGTATAGATTTTAAAATATTCTACATAAAATTGTGGCACGTCAAAGGTCCACTAGTTACATTATTTTACCCGACAGTTTTACGATGTCATGATGCAAACTCTGGTATGATGTCTATAATTCATTAATTAAAACAATTATACCCGGCACAAAAACAATTTTATTCAAACATCTGAAACTGTGATATTTTCCGTGTCAAGCGTGAATAATGCAATCGTAAATTAAATTTCCACGATGTTTGTGGAATGCCTGTCTGCAAGGTCCCGTCAAATAAGGCCTACTTGGAAATAATATATTGAATATCCCTATTATTGATGATGCGGTCCGCGGCGTCATCAAAAACTAGAAAATGGCCCGCGAGCACATTTGAGTTTGAGACCTCTGTGCTAGATGCTAGATATATTTGTGACTAATGCAAAACGAAACAGGACACGACTACAAACACCCCCCAGTCGTTGAAACTGTATTCAGTTACCACGGATTGTTGTTGTTGTTGTGGTATTCATGGTGTTTTTCGACAACCATGCTCATCTACAGCAGGCCAATCTTCTTCATTTTTGTCCCGTAGATGCCGATTTGTAGCACGGCAGACTTATAGTCTTTTGTAAGACATTCCTCACAATGATGAGATGTCGAGAAGGAGCCTACAACCTCCAGCCCTTAGGCAGGAATTCTAGAGTCGAAGTATAGGTCGGACGCGAACCAGCAACTCATTGATGTTGCAGCAGTGTATTTTACGCTATCTCGTCACCCATGTCACCGATTTGTGGGCAATGGTGTACTGTACGCAGTCTCAATGACACAATCACTCGTGAACGTGATGTAAATATATCCTAAACCGCTTTCTACTGCACAAAATCAATGTTTCAAAAGAAAGTTGTTTTACTTCTGAAATATTAATGGCATCTTTCACTCGGGATTAGTCGTGACGACGTGCCCTGGAAGTTAAAAAGTATCAACCTGTTGCTGTTGTATTTGTTGTTGATTATGCTTGCTTGACGATTACATTCGTCAAAATACAAGATTCCTTTTAATACATTAAATCGTTTAAACTCAAATGTATGGATAATTCAACAACGTATGAAAAAAATCAGTCCGTATGTCAGCAAGTTCATTACAGTGGGAGCGATATTTTATCCCGACACGTGTTAATGGTGCCTCCGGTGTCTATGATTGCGACATTTCAATAAATAATGGCTGACGCTCTCTACTTCGTTGAACAATTTACTGAATCTGGCATTCCCAATTTGATCAGGTGAGCTGATCCCGTCCGCAATGTCCGGTTTGTAGCCGGAACAAAATCGATTGACATTATCAATATTATTATAAGTAATGGCACATTGACGGTGGCGCTTAACGTCTTTTTCAGGGTTTGCGCACCGCGACACGAATATTCGTAATGTTCATATTTCTTTGCCTTTCGTAATCTTGAGGACGACTTTGACTCTTTCTCTCATTCAGACGTCCGTCTCTATCGCTTCCATGCGTTCCCATTGTGGTATTTTGCAACCGACTTGTAGCACGGCTCACTTTGGGTCTGGGCTTTACAACGTACTATACGGTAGTAGTAAAGTCGGAGATGAGGAGTCCAGAGAAACTTCCGGCAGAACCGTGATTCGAAACCACTTCCATTGGTGTCGTGACTGCAATGATTAGATTTACCAACTACGCCACTCGCTTCCCCAAAAGACGTTTTACATCTTTTCGGCAGTCTATTCGTGTCTGCTCTGTGGTAAACGGTCGAAAACATTCCTGACATTGTTGTACCCACCTGGCTTTGACGACGTTTCGACCAAACTTTCTATTTTGAAGCTACTTCCTTGAGTACATTTCAAAGATTTATTTTCTATTTCCACTTAAAGTATATGTAATGGGTATCGTTGCTTCGACCTGTATTTGAGTGGTAATATACGTGGGAGCTTCTACTCCTACTTGAGTACCAATGAAGCCTGCTTTAACCTGCCGTGGATGGTCAGTAGATATGTTCTGCTTGAGATCTTCAAAGTTACTGAAAGAATGTTATCAACGGGTTCTGTTCAGTTACCACAATGAGATCCGTAAACAGCTTGCATCTACTTATGGTGATAAAGGCCTAGCTATACTTCGTCCTAAAACACCTTTTCGGGTACATTATAAAAGCTCGGTGAAAGTATGACACCATAAATAAAAACTCTGTTCCTCGAAAATAATATCTCGTGATGCAATCTCAAGAACCTGCGATGTTTTATTGTAAACAGTGTAGACTCCGGAAACCTCCGATCTGAGAACTTGAAAAAATGACTCTCCTAAAAAAGGGGCGTGAAATCCCGCCTATTAATACAAACAGCGCTAAATCGTATATAACCCGAATATCTGCCGGACCTGTGTAGATGATAGTCGGCATAGCATGCCGCGCATGAAGATAAGTGGGTGTGCTTTGATTGTCAAAGTATTCAGAATTTTTACTCAAAGCAGTAGAAGAATTCAGACATGGACAAGCACATAATTCTAGCTGTCACATGGATTTATAATACGGGCGAAATGCTGGTTTTCTAGTTCACATTTAATTCCTGAAATCTTTCAATGGTATCATTTGAACTCCAAGCTATTTCGCGATTTCCTAAAAATGCTGCAGCAGAACTGTGCAGTGCAAAACGAGCCAAAAATCTTGATATAAAGACATTTGCCATTTTCGTGCTTATTAAAATGAGCTCTGATTGATATGAACTGAACTTTTTGTTGTATTTCTCTCCAATCCCGTGTATAATTCAATTTACAAGCTTTTCCGAATTCGCAAGTTCTGATTCTAATCGAATTTGCTCAAGCTGAAAATTTTAAAGCTGTACCATTCCGGTGGGGACAAGGTCGTACCTTTAATACTCAATTGCAAGTAAAATTAGCTTGTAGACAAGGCAAATCTGCATAGAGCGAAAGCAGGACAGAAAATGTCCGAAAACTATTCAAAGAAGTAGTTTAAAAAATAGGTCTGCTCGGGGCTCGCATATTAATAATTAGTTACCCGGATACGGCTATTCTCGAGATCACAGAATATATCTTCGGACCAAAAATGAATTCGCTCATGACTCTACAAATAGGTACGATCTTCAGGAACCGCATGATATACTTTACGCGCTTCATTCGATAGTTTAACTCCCGAGAGCGATGGATGCATATCTAAAAAACGACTTTAAACTTATTAACATTATAATCCTAAAAAGTGAGTAGTGTTCCTTAAAAAGTGTTGAAGTCGACGTGAAATTAGTTTAAAACACATAAACACTTCAGTAAATAGTGAAAGTGGTGCATGTATCCTCCGAAAAACTATAAATTCTTAGTCACTTATTCACCTAGACTTTTAGTATTGTGTCGCATTTGCAAAAATAGCATTTTGACTGTTGTTTATGAATATGAGCTTCAGGCTAAATCAATTCTCTGCCACGTTCCAGATTTATCACTGTATACTTCTGCACTCTGTATAGATCGAAATGCGATTCCACGCGAGTTTGATTCTACTTTTGGCGGCGGGTGAGTATAACATATGACGTGGTCGCTGACGTGACCTACATCAATGTTTTTACCATTACAGTCGTGTGCAAAGCAAGTTCCACGAATGGACAGCGAACGGATCGTGGATTGGTGAATAAATCGCAGTCGTTACGCGTTTACCAACCGATAATGTTCTTTTTTTCACCGCCCATGATGCATTTCAGTACATCCCAAAATGCCATACAGACCGTACTAAACATAGGTCGTCAGATGTGAAGTAATGTTGTACTTGTTCGGTGTTATCAATTTGGTTTCGCATGTACTGAAGAATTTGATCAAGTGGTCATGTTTCTGATTCGGAGACACGCAG
>ATSW01037235.1:0-10332 GCA_000444245.1 Botryllus schlosseri
AGTGAGCGATTTTGAGAAACAAGGGGCGAAAATGCCAAAGGGGTCGACTGGGGCGAAATGTTAAAACGTCCTGTGATAATTAACGTGGCCAAAAAATACACGTGAAGACGGCTTATTCTGCATATGACACGGAAGTTGACTAAAAAAATGTCATAGAGCGATTTTTTTGACATGTCAAAATAAGTCAAAAAATTGTCAAAATTGTTTACGAAGTCAAAAAAAATTGCCACCTGCATTTCGTTTGTATCGTAAATGTTTGTACTGTCGGTGAGCTTATCATACGACATTTTACTGCTTTTGGCATACTTCACAGGCCTACCGTTGTGGACGGCACATGATCTGCTCAATTTGAATCATTAACGGCCAAATGAAACAAATAGTTTGACATGGTGTTATGCTGAACGTACGGCAATATCCTAACTGAAGCAAAACAGCGTGGGCAAGAAGCGCATGATGAAAAATTGTACAGGAGACAACATTGTCAGAATGAAGTAACACGCTACGTCACCAGCAGTGTACTACGCACAACTTCAGTGTTGCCAGCCAACAACTACTGCTGTTGAACGTTCTTTCTCCATTCTTGACAGGCTACTCAGTAAGGACAGACACTTTCTACCCGAGAATGTGGGAAAGTGTCTTTCGTTACTACAACAAATTTTAATCATTTCTACCATAATGTGTGATGTAACTACTGGAATTCTTCATAGGTCCAGATAAAGTTTTTTCGTGTAAAAATTTGTCAGTTTCCAAGTCAAATGAGTTTTTTCAGTTCAAACTACTTCGTAAGGACAGACAGCTCCAACCATAAATGAAGATAAGTAGTACAATTCTAACATTATGTGGGAAAACACCTAATTTACATACATGAGGTCAAAATTTAGACAAAATTGAGTTTTTAAAGGGGAAAAAAGTCAAAATTGTGATTTTGTAGGTCAAATCTTTACTTTTTTAGGTAAAGTAAATCGCCCTAGTCATAACTAAACTGTAAATGGACGCGCAAACCGGTTTTCAGAGCACTTACTCGGAAACATGACCTTAGTTTAGTCAATTCACCAGCGATCAGATTTAGATGAATAAATTTCCCGTATATATGTCCTCTTTTTTGCATCCGTAAATATTGGGGGGCGAAAATTTGTGTCGAGCTTGAGAAGGGGGCGATTATTCGAAAAAGGTTGGGAACCACTGGCCTAGGCCAAGGGGGGTGTCTGATCTCTAAGACTGCTCCAAGTCGTTTCGATACCTTTCTATATTTTCATTATATCGCAGTTTTATGGTGTTTTGGAATGATGGAAATATTAATGAACTGATACTGATTCACAATGAACAGACCATGGGCTAAAGTAGGCTACAAGCTGTAACATGTCAAATGATAAGTTCACCGACTGTGTAAACATTTACGATACAAACGAAATACCGGTTGCCAAAAAAAATTGACGTTGCAAACAATTTTGACAATTTTTTGACATGTCAAAAAAATCGTCCTAGTCATAAGTAATACGTAAGCTCCAATATGTTGCTACATAAGCCCGATGCCCTTTTTCAATGTACTACACGTGGCCATAGGTCAAGCACAACGAAAGCTTGGACAGAAAGCGGGATGTATAGGGTTTACTAAATCGTCGCTCACTTCGTTCGCATTTCGGCGGCTGATGAGCCCATTCCCCGTTGCTGTTACACACTATTCTCCTCGGGCCTTCCATTTGATACCCACTCGAGCATCGAAACGAGCAGACTGAACCGATGGCGAAGTTGTTCGTACAAGACATGACACCGTGCGTCGGTGGCTGAATCGATCTCCTGCAAGGCGTCGCTGAAAGCGGAATACATCGGATGTTTACTCAGCTACGAGCGGAGTTTGTCGCTGAACAAACCGGCACAGACAGGCTCCTGGTCGTCCCATACCAAATCCTGCCCGTTAGAAATGCACTCGATGACTTTAGGACCGCCCACTGCGTATCCGCTGTTGCAGTGATACCTGCATGCATAATGCATGTGAAAATTAAGTACAGTAGAGTGGAAGTAGAGTATTCTTACTACATAAAGTTCTGCTCAGTAGAATATATGTCAAAACTACTTCAAGTAACATTAGAATATGCAAATCAGAAAGTACTATAGTTTCAAAATGTATATTCTATCGATAGGTAACATACTTTTAATTAATCGGAGGTGGGTATACTTCAGAAATTACAGTGCGCATTTTCTCGACTAACGAAAAATATCAAAAGAACACTGCACAGACGTAAAATCTTTGCGAATATCTTCATTTACAGTCATGCGGGGTCTATTTCAAGCGGGTCTTATGACTATTTCACTCTTAAAAGTGATGCAAGCTATAGTATCAAAACTACTTTATATGTAAATCCAAATTTCTGAAGTAAGTATAGTAGTGGTACAATGGTGGTAAAATATGTCTAAGTATGTGGTGCTGACAGTTCAAGTAGGCAAAATCTACTGAGTACTCCAAAAATGTAGAAATACTTCATTACGGACCATACCTCGGAGTATAAAAATAAAAAGTTCATGAATGTGATGCTTGATACTGTAGTGCTACTGATGAATTCCAATATATAATAAAATCCATTCATTCACTCAGCCATTGACATTTTTGTTTATAGAATTACAAAATGTTACAGAGTGTCACACACGTAGAAGCGAAGCTATAATAGAAATCTTCTATCTGAAATTCTAGAACTATAACCACATGCGGCAGCTGCATCGGTAGATATCGATGGAGTCGCGGAATACGGCCCGCGGGCCGCATCCGGCCCGTCAGGCGATTTCATCCTGCCCGCGAAGCCATTCTGAGTAGATTGAAAATTCTTATAACTTCCAGCACGTTTGTAAAAAATGTTGAGATTTTTTCGCAGGAAATACTTCTAAGGTCATTAGACCCATTATAACAATTCGACTACGGACTACGGCGCTGTGGTTTCGCTCTATTTATCACAAGTCGGTGAAATTGAGATCCGATTTTTAGAAGGCAAAAGGTGCACACTCAGTTCCAAGTTTTATACAACTATAGACAAAAAGGTAGTTATTCACAGAAGCGAAATTGCCTATGCGAAACCGTTACATGCAGTTTACATGGAAAATATGTTAGCTCCACAAGTATATAATTGAAATATCTATGGTTGCGTTACTGTGTCACTTTCCGCTCAAAAGATCCCCAGCCATGAGAGAAACGAGACTCGCGATTTAATAAAATAAACCAAATTTTAACGTCCGCGTTTCCAATTAAATATCTTGTATTCCTCACAACGCATGTGCAGAGCTAACGCCAGATTACGGCTAAATCAAAGAATAGCATAGCATAGAATATGCCACTGTCATAGCGGTTCTTAACCGTATTAAACCAGACAATTACCGCATATTTGCCAATTCCATTGTTCGCAAATAAAGGTGTTGCGAGCTTGCTACTTTAAAAACAATATGATCCGTGTATTAGGCCTATCTCTATATGCTTTCAGGATATTCAAGTTAAAAGCAAGAGCACCAGGTAACACTTTGTAACCAGTTGACTGGTCCGGCCCGCGAGCGATTTGAAGGCTTGAATCCGGCCCGCGACGCAATTTGAGTTTGACACCCCTGATGTAATGGTTGCACGCAAAAAAGTTTGCCCGGTATCAAGGTAAAATTTATGGATGCTTGATCGCAAACTGACGCACGTAAGTGTGTTTTACAATAGCGTTAAGCGCGGTATGCGTATTTCGATGCTCCCGAAGTGCAGAAATATTGACGTGTAGAATTAAAAAAATCATACGCACCTGCACTTTGATCCAAGGAAATTGTAATCGGAACATGTGACCTTTCCATTTTTAAGCTCCCCTCTTTGGGGACAGGATTTTGCGTCTGTCACCAAAACGTGAAATTTCGAATTTATTCATTTCATTATAATTATCGTAATATTCACAATATCAATGTGGCTAAGTCTGCAATAGTTTCGCAAAATGCATAAGCTTTTTGAACAAACTATTCGTCAACCTTGATGGTCGCTGGTGAACTCGGCCACATGTCAAGCTATAAATGTCAATGTACCTATAGTAAATGGATGAACATTGAACATGTAATTTAGGGATAATATATGAACTATAGGATATTTAGCGATCATGTCAAAGAGTAAGCGTTCTGGAGGCAAAATGTCAAAATACCTTAAAACGAAAGCTCGCTACGAGCAGGGTTCGAACCAGCGCGGGAATAACCCATTGGATTTTGAGTCCATCACCTTAACCCCTTGGCCATTGCAGCTCGGTCCGCGGCGCATGTAGCGCATGTGTTTAAAATATTAAAGACAAATACGTTTTTTTTTATACGCCGCGCTATTGCAACCAAAATCATTTGAAGACATTTGGAAGTTGAGTATGAAGGACACGTGTGTAGCTGTATGATGGCTTCAACGATTAAAAGCAAAGTAAATCTCTTGTCCCATTAACTCAGACCTGGGCAAAGTGCGCCCCGCGGGTCAAATGCGGCCCGCGAAGCCATTCTGTGCGGCCCGCGAAAGGTCGCTTGAAATCTATAACATAAAACCTGTTTTTGAATGTTTACGCGTAGACTAAAACCATAGGCTGTATCAACTGAACAAGAAATTCGGTTATTTTAAAGCCTGTTCATTACTATGGCACGATAACGCTGCCTACGTACCTCGCATGAATAATCAAGATTCAAAATAAAGGCAACGTGACAAAGTATGAGTAGCAATTAAAGTCACAAGAAACCACTCTTTCCCAATAGTTTAGGTCAAACCTTCTTTGCTGCCATTGTCGCATTGCGCATTATACGGCATGTGATTCAAATTATTACGTGAGACGTTTCCAAATCTCTAATTCGTAAAACAAGTCAATCAGTGCTCGCAATTATTACTATATGACTCATCATATGGGTTGAACGGGCATGTCAAAAGCCGAAAGCTGAAATTCAAAGGTTACAGCACCAAAGATTTGTATACCGGAGTTACGGTTGAACCCGTCATTTTAGTTTTTGCCGAGCATGTGGCCGAGATTAAGGATTTGGGATGAAAGCATCTGAAGAGGGGCCCGAAGCCGAAGTTAAATTTAAAAAATGTTCGCGGTTCTCGCGATCTACACCGTGATTATGGTATGATAATTGTGGCTCTGTGTATTGTCCTACTTTTATAATTCAGAATTCTGTCAATATCAGCCATAACCTTCCATGCCATCAGACCATCCGTTAGGATTGCTAGAATTCTCGTTGCTCTTTTTAATACTTCGTGATATCATAATAGGGGAGGGTCGAAATTTTTCACTATAATAAAGGGAAGCGTGCCAAAAAAAGTTTTGAGAACCACTATTTTGGTGTCTTAATAGAAGAACGTGGATAGGGGTTTAAATAGAGTTCAGAATGTATCATGTTTAACACTGTTTCCGGTCATGACGACAAATAGACAATTTTTTAATTAACCGCCGCTATATTACCTAACATCGACACATTCACTGAGCAGCATTAATAACAATGTAATTTAGGAATGAAAATAATATACGCTGGAAAATATAGCTAAAATTATTCACTCGGCCCACCAACGTATTTTCTACTTCACATTTGGCCCGCGAAGGAAAATAATTACCTACCCCTCATTAGCTGATTAGCCTGACATCGTTCATTTTGACGCCAATGTTATTGCAGTTGGGATATAGATAATGTACTCGATTAAAAGGGAGTATTCATGATAGTCTGTTAGAGCATCATGCTGAGGTAGCACGTAAATCTTCGAGTGAATGCAATACATCTTCCTCCATTTCATTACCTGAGCACGGAAGTTCCTGTGCGTTGCATAAATCACCCGAACAACAGCACTGACACACGCTATTCTTTTTAAATTCCATGTTGCACTGAGTAGGCATCCACGCTGGCTTCTTGTTTTGATTCTGCACGTTCCTACATGCCAGCGTTTGCTTGCATCGTTTGGTGATGAGATAACCGAACCCATTCGGGAAATTGAGCCTCACTTCGTTCTGGCAGGATTGCTGAAATTTATCGCGATGTCAGTGCCGTATAGGCATAGCGGTATCCGGCGAGAATCCCTAGCAATGACTGAAACGGAATGCAAGATACCATTGGATCCTCACCTCACTAGGCGAACAAACTTTAATCTCTCCCATCTGGTTACATTCCTCGTTGGATCGAGCGTTGACGCAAGTGTAGCATCTGGTTCCTGAATTAAGTTGATATTTTTCTTCAAACACATCGGCGTGACTATTGAAAACAGTATTTTCTGTTCGATTGTGATGTCCTGGTCTTAATATGGCCTCATTAGGGTTGCATTTAAAACAAAAATTTATTTAAAACAAACACGTTTAAAACAAGGCCCACGTTTAGAACCTGTTTATTATTGTTTCTTTTTTTTCAAGCCACGACGTCACGAATACTCAAGTGTGACGTCATAGTCGATTGACATTGACAATTGAAAATATATGGTAAATAGCTCCTTTAACCCCTGTCATATACGGACAAACAAAATTCTTAACCAGGACTACATCGTCATGTAGCATTTTTACGGTCGGCGGTCATCATCATCAGAACATTCATTCCGTACCAATGGTCTACGTCAGTGGTTCTCAACTGGAGGTCCGCGGACCGCTGGGGGTCCGCGAAGCATTTTCAGGGGGTCCGCGAGACCTCTAAGTATGCAAAATGATTGGAAATGAATTTGTAACTTTTTTAAATTCAGGAAATCACGAAGCAGCTTCGCTTCAAACCGCTAATGCTTCCGTAGGCACATCCATAGAATGGCCGTATGAGATTTAATGTCCTACGGTGTAAACCAGTGGTGTCAAACTCAAATTACGTCGCGGGCCGGATTCAAACCTTCCAAATGCTCGCGGGCCGCACGCTTTGCTTTTCACTTGAACACCTGATTACCAAGCATATATAGATAATAGTATATTGCAATTGTATCACGGATCATCGGGGCTTTATTATAGCAAGTAGCAACACCTTTATTCGCGAACAATGGAATTGACGATGATGATTGGCTGGTTGAATGCACTTATGAACTGCTGCTAAAACAGTGGCGGTAATGGCGATACAAGTTCACTTGTTTCTATGCTCTCTTTGCTTAAGTCGTAGTCTGGCGTTAGCCGTGGGAATGTGTTGCGAGGAATACAAGAGATTAAACTGCAAATGCGGACTTTTGAATTTGTTGTATTCTTATTAAATCGCGATTCACGTTTCGCTACATTCCGGGGAGTCAGAAATGGTACAGCAGCGCGACCATGCACTGATATTTGAATGATATTTATTGTGTAAATAATATATTATCCATGTAAACTTCATATAACGATCTGGCATTGTCGTTTCCGCTTGTGTGAACAACTACTTTTTGGCACATTATTTCATAAAACTCAACTCAGTGTGCACTTTTTTGCCTTCTCGAAATTTGATGTCAATGTCACTGATTTGTTCCTATAGTGGTAACAAGTGTGAAACCAAAACACCGTAATCAGGTGATTATAATGTGGCCTACGAACATACTCGACATTCGCTGTCTTGGGGGAATATTTAACGGAAGTATATTCTTCCAAACAAATCAACATTTGTGACAAATGTGCTGGATAATACAAGCAATTTTCAATCTATATACTCGGAATGGCTTCGCAGGCCGGATAAAATCGTCTGGCGGGCCGTATGTTTGACACTCTGGTGTAAACTCATTTTAATTTCCAAGTTGCCAATAGCCTATTGATACAAACATATTGCTGTTTAAAGATGTTTTGTTCCGGTTCGTTAAAAAATAGTTTTTTTCTAGTCTGTCTCAAAAAAAGAGATTAAAACCTCATCATGGAATCCATTTTATCCTGTGATATACATAACCACTATTCCAGAATATCTTGAAGATGAGCTGCTATATAGAAATGACTAGTCTGGAAGTGACAACTTCATTGCAAAATCTGTTTCTCTATTTTGGTGCCATATATGTTGCAATCGTGCTCAAAGGTGTCTTCGGAGCGTCAGGCGTTAATATTACATTCGCCGCCAGCTATCTTTGGGGAAAGGGATTTTTGGCACTCGTTCATATCAAATCGAAGGCGTGAATTTTCAAGACACTGCCACATATTTCAAGAAATAAGAAATACAGCTGCAGTAGTCCCTTCGAAATAAAAGAAGTCTATCCATATTTCTACATATAGTATGATATTGTTTTCAAGAACGGTCATTTTGTTGCTGTTCATCTCTAGCCTTGAGTTGATATTTGCACAAGACAGATGACGGTTGCACGATCATTGGGCTAAATTTCAACTAAAACTTGAGGGGGTCCGCGGGGTCATTCACGGCACAAAAGGGGTCCGCGAAGACAAAAAGGTTGAGAACCACTGGTCTACGTATTAGCTCTTGAGCCGACTATTTTGAGGGTTCCAACCGTTCCATATCGTCTACGTCGGCTATATAGGGTGTAAATCGTCCGTATAGGCTCGCACTACATGTTTGTTGGAAAGTAAATACACATTTATCTCATAATTACACGACTTGAAACAAAGTGTTTTTTAAATGCTTTTTGTCAAAAACACTGGTGAAAACATGTTTAGTTATAAACAAAGTGTTTTAAACAACCACTTGTTTTAAATGCAACACTATTGCCTCATTCGCTGTCTATAGTGCAAACATCGATAGGCATAGAATCTCAGACCCAATCTTTCGTAGCATATATCCTCACGAAGGCGAATTTAAATGACATTAAATTGAAAATTGACGATATATATAGGCCTATATATTCATCGCCTATCTTTCGAAGTATATATCCTTCCCAAACATAATATCCAAATAACCATTCAATTCCGCACCTATTTATCTGGCAAACAACATGTCGATCTTCGTTACATGTGACCCATAAAGTAATTATGGATATGATGATGTTCATATATGACACTAGACCAGTGGTTTTCAATCTTATTTCTATAATTACGGACCCATTTAAAAAATTATCCAGCTTAGGGATCCCAAAGAAATAATTTCGCAGGCTACGCATAGAGCGAACGATTATAAATATGGCAATCAACGATTATACAAGCACATCCATAACAGGACTATGCCAACTCCAAAAATTTTGATCTTATGTCACCATATTTTTGTCAACGTATCAAAACCTTTCACACATAAGTTGGTAACATGAAATAAAAAATCTACCCCCAAAAATTTAATTTGCGTTGATTTTGAGCTATGTTTCACATATTGCTTTCCGATCGCGTACGACACATGTATTTTTACTCCACTGCGTATACCACCTGACTCCTGAATGACATAATTCCCTAAATTTATCGACTTTTATTGCTTATAGGCAAGGTAATAGATGCTGTTTCTTCTGCTCAAGTTCTATATCCTGGCCATAACATTACCCACAGCACATTGGAGATCATGTCCAGGTTCCACGCTCAATTAGACCAATCCGGTCCTTCGACTTAATGCCCCAGCACTTCTGAAATTAATACAGCATGACTTACTTGCATGAACTTGAAGTAGCGTCAGTGATAGGAGCATATGCTGGGCGGCGAATCGAAGAATATGCATGGCTCGTGCAAGGACTAGAAATCCAGCTATACGTTGCGAGTGTTACTGAAGTTATCCTCATGTAAATTGGTTGATCATCGCGACAGCTGATCTTATACCTGAAGTCAATTTCGTTTACGGCTTCGAGTAAAGCCTTCTACGGCGGTAACGGAGGCATTCAACGACGTAAATTCGGGAAATCGCTGTTCATTATCCCAACCTGAGAAATACGCAAAGTAGGTAGTCACTATGTCCATTGGTAGTGTATACTTCAATCTCCGGATATTTCTTGTGTTTGATCGCGATCGTAACTTTACTACAGCTACTTAGAACTGATTAGAATGGTCCGTGTTATGACTTCAAACTTCAAACTTTAAATGGACAAAAACCATTAGCTAGTAATCGTTTCGAATTTAGATGTTATAGGGCGCCGGCGATGTGATATCGTTTGTAATATCGTTAAATGCATTTTAATAGTTCCTTTAAAACGGCAACACCAATCACATAGCCTCCGCTTGTTCTGTCAATCTCGTGACCGGGGCGTCGAGAGCACACATTCAATCATTGCATCGATCACAACCACAACACGCTTTCGTTAGTTTTGCTCGAATTTGGTCAAACGATCTTTCGTGAATCTCAATCGAGTTGCAGTCTCTTCTTGTAGCCTAAATTCCAATTCATTTCTTTTGTTCTGGTAAACTGCACTTGGAAATTATAATTTCTTAAGATATTTACATGTCCCCTGAAAAAGCCTGATGGCCCCCTACGGAACCATGGCCCACAGGTTGGTAATCCCTGCCCTAAGTTGTACCAAAATAAGCAAATGTCTGAGTC
>ATSW01037283.1:0-10279 GCA_000444245.1 Botryllus schlosseri
ATCAGTATACTGAATGAAATCACATTCTTATTATAAGTTTACCCTTAATGTGTTGGAAAGACTTCTGCCTTCGGAGACATCACTCGGTCCCAGTTTGAATCCACGTTTTAGTGCGCCGCTGAGGCTGATCGTCTCTGGAATTTCTATCATGGATTTGCTGGTTCTGTCAATTATAAATATATATATGATTGTAAATGTCGACCATATTGCGTCCATGTACGGCAGCGTGTGGTGACACAGTTTCCAAACACTTACGATCTTTGCTTTCGTTTTGCGGAGGATTGCTTCCTCACTTTGACATCCACATCGAAATCAGTAATTTCATCCTCTGAATCGGTCATTATGAAGGTGAACTATTGATGAATGTATATTTTATATACTGTAACGCAGGACACGCATGTCACATTCGACGAATACAATCAACAGTTATCAACAAAACAACATGCATATTTTGCATACGCTCCTGTTGCAAGTGCACACTTCATCTCAAGCAATCGGAATTCTATAGTATTCTTCACTTGGAAATCTCAGCCGGCTTGTTATGATTGCAAAGGGAGCGTGCCTCAAAATGTTTAAGAGCCACAGCTATAGATTGAATACCTAACAAAACAGGCACGAGTCTAACGCCTATAGCCCGGGATTGTTGATCATCATTGCAGCGCACGTGCATTGTGAAAATATACGATATTTCAACAGATGCCTCACCTCAAGTTAGGTTTCGCCATCAAGCCGCGTCCATTCATGGATCGATTCCGGCTCATGTGAAAAACCAGTGCTCTTATGAATTTTATTGGTCTGATTTCGTTCACAGGCGATAGTGCGATACCGTGTACATTTATAAGCAAGATGGTATCTTGATCACATGCTGCAATTTAGCCAAATCTCGCGCAGGTTTATTTCTCATCGAAGAAAAGGTAACGATTTGCAAATGCGTGATTGGACTTTGGCGAAAGTGCAGTACAATGATTTCGCCGCAGAGAACAATAACTAGCACAGACAATGAGGTAGCGTAGTTAGTTACTACAAATTTTCGACTTCTCATACGTTCACTCCATAACGATGGACCCGCTACTCTAACCAGGGGCCGGCAACATACGGCCCTCGGGCAGGATCCGACACGCGAAGGGATTTTGAGCGGCCAGCAGGGAGTTTCTACCCTGAAAGTGAAATTTTAATCTGAAAATATTGACAAATTTATGCGTCACAGAATGAATCCAAGTTTGCCAACCTGAGAAAGATGGTCATAGTCATATGAAACTACTTGCTCTGTTCGGGTCTACATACATTTTCAACCATGAACAATGAACATTAACGAGACAGGGCTGCGTTCCAATATAATTGATGTTCACGTGCAGTCTTTACTAAGGGTTTCTACATACGACATGCAGCCAGAGTTCAAAGAACTCGTTGACAACTTTGACCGACCACAGATGTCTGATTGCTGACTTCAACAGCTATTGTTGATAAAGCCATTAAATAGCCTACTGTTTTTGGTCTCTATATGCTTTAAACATACATTAAATACGAGTTATTCCTTGCATATAGGTGGATAAATACGCGATTAATGTATACATTCTGTAATCCGACCCGTCAAGTAATTCATTCTTCATTTTCCCATATCCGGCCCTCCGAACGGAGAAGTTGCCCGCCCCTGAGACACCATGGTATCGTGGCCTACGTATCGTAGTATCTAGGCCTCAATGGTATTGTTAAAAATTCGCTCGTCCCTAATTTCCTCCTGGCTAAAGCACCTTCCTGAACAGGGCATGAATACGGGAGCATGTAAACTGTATAACAACTTAGAGAGAACATTATAGGAGGTGAAAATTCTCGTGTACATCCCGTTAGGAAGATTACGCACGCCGGGCTGCGCTGTAGACTTGCTTCATCTGCTAAGGAATTTCCTGTAGCAATCTGATCTGCGCTATTAACGGTTTTGGTTCGTCGACGTGAACTATAGTTGTGTCGAATCCTGCCATCATGCTGTATCAGCATGCTCATGAGGTATGTAACATCTTAATGCTCTTTGAAGACGGCAAACGTAGAGTATGACGCACAGCCGGAACTTTCTCATGAATACTCTTTCCGTATGAGAGACCTTAGCCAAATACTGATTCTGTTATGCTTATAAGCAATATTGCTACGCATTCTATTACCGTGTCGATATTTGAAATTAAGTCTCATGCACATGCACATAGGCTATATACTCATCATCTATAAATCAACTAATCGCTGCATAATCTTAGTACAGTTGTAGATTGATTATATGATTATATCACAATAGGACAAGTATCAATTGGCCGTAATTTAAAAATCATATGAAATATTGAATCGTTGACGTGTGTCTTTTCACGAAGAAATTATAATTGAATAAATGTTTTATCATAGTCAGTTCAGAAAACCATAGACAATTTCATGATATGCATGACTGAACGTGCATAGTAAATACGATCCACGAGAGTATGACTAAACTAGGCCACTAGGCTACACAATTTGAATGATTGTATAAATTGCATGGCGTATATGTTGAACGACAATAACAGTTTTACCATTAATACATTGTTTCACTTTCAGGCAGATCTGGCAGTTACTTCCGAAAAAATCCGCCGGGAGAAACAATCTGCCAAAAACGATCACGATTACCAAATCCAATTTTACCCTGACCCATTGTGTAACTCAATTGGAATATATTTCCCTGGAATAAATAACCAGAAACGTCGGATGTTCTACCCTTCAACGCGCTGTTATTATACGCTTCGACTTATATTATATTTCATAAAATTATCTCTTCTGTTCTTATGTTATCGACCATCTGACTGACTGGTTTCATTCTTTGGTTCTATAATGAATGATTAAGTTATTGATTCACATCAGGAATGTTCATTGAAACAGCAGACACAGTATATACTATACTGGGCACTTGATAATTGTTGTATATTTTACGGCTCTCTTTTCTGTCACATTAGGAATGCAATCGGCGCCGCGTTATGGGTATTCGCAATAACAAACATGAATGTACAAAACGAAAAAGCACATTGTTCATATGAAACGAGTTTAGCGTTGTGCATTACGAGCAAACGGGACTCCGTGATTCCATTTTAATATAGACCCGCCTTGAAAGTTAGTGCCAAATTTTGAATTAATTGAGACGACTCGATCGTTGACAAGTCTTCAAACGTCAACAGTACACGTAAACGTTTGGGAACGGCTGTACTATACAGATATGCCATGACGTAGACTTACGTCTGACGCAATGTGACGTGAGCTATGATAGGCTACTTCTGCACTGACACAACACCGATGACAGAAGAATTGGTCATGCCAGTAAGCAATACATTGTTACAGAATGGACAATGCTTGGAAACCAAATAGGCTGGATGATCATCTTAGCGACCTCTAACCATATATAGATCTAACCATACATATTCGTGTCCCCGGTAACCAACAACTCAGTAAGTACCAAAATTTTGTACAGATAAGTCACTCGCAGTTCTATTATTATCCACCTGCACTAGAAAATCTTCTTCATTTCAATGTTTTGACCCAACAGGCTTCTTCTTGCGCCATCTGCATGTCCAATTCCCATGTATTTTACCATGCCCTGACGATAAAAAGGTCTAAAATCCACACGCATTCAAGATCCTAGTCCCACACGCGTGGTTACGCGGACAAATTGTGCTATAGGTTTCGCTGAGCGACGCACGCGCGATTCATACGCAGATAAATTTACTGTCAAGGTGTTAAGATTTGACTGAGGAAACCTATACAAGTAAGAAATACATTTTTGCACTTCATCTTGGAGTAATCACATTGTCTTTTAATGCCACGATATAAAATGTGATGTTAGCGGTGTGAACTAATTGAGAATACACCCTTTAATGTTCGCACCTGCCTATAGTTTATACAAAGCTATCGATGCTATGCGTTGCGTAGGCATGTTTTGAAAGTATCCTCAACGGAAGTATACCTGAGTATTCTGTCTACTTTCATTTCTATGCTGTACATCTTGCTTTAGGTCACTCGTGTTCATTAGCTCCACATTATCTAAACTATAAAATTCACCGCAGAAAACCTGGCGCGCCATTCCTTACTTTCTTCTATAGAATCTAAATTTAATGAAGTGACTACGAACGATTGAGTGTTTGTTTTTGTTGCGTAGACGAATTGCTGCCACCTACGTTTCCTCGTGATGCGGACTAGCACAACACAGTCTTCGTTTTATCGACGCAGCACATTTTATTGAGTTGTTCTGAAGCTTACTGAGGCAGCCTGCATAAAACACAACTCATATAACGCACGTTTTCAATAAATGCTAATTTGATAGATGGTGGTCAGATAAATTAACCAGCCAGGTCATTTGAAGTGGTCTGCAACATTCTTAATAGTTTTGCAAGATTTTAGACCAACAACAAGGTGTTATATATTACTACACTTTACAAGTATACTGCATGTATATCCACTATCCAGCCCGAAATTGAGTTTGAAGTCCCTAAAGTAAATGAAGATGGAATATGGGACCGACTCATAAAAACCGATTTATTAATTCCGCTGATCATTCATGAATAACGGCGAATATTGCAATCAAATGATAAACATTACGTAACTTCCATTGCATACTCCTCATTGTTGTTTAAAACCACCACAAAACAACGCGGTCTATAATGACTAGCTTTGTGGCTTCGTGAGTGTATATTCCAATGACGTGATTCATCGAGTCCCATAAACGTGGGAATACACATAGCCTACTTGGCTACTTTGTTACAGACTATCTCTGGAAGAGAAGGTTATTTCAGGATTCACACGAGATATATTTGTAGTGGGCTACTACTCTCTGCTTCTGCTCATGTGTAACTTTTGCTGCAAGTAAATTACAGTGCAATCACCAAAGGTCAAGCCACTGCTAACAGTTCATTTGTCGATTTCGGAAGGATCGTCACAGGGAGCAGCTTTACGTACGATGATCCCTATACACAGCCAGCATATTTGTCATTACAGAAATACCGTTTATGGAAAGTACAAAAACAAAATCATGAAGATCAGCCTTCACGAAAGCGACTTTATGTGATGTATATGAACTTCTTTTGTATCCAGTAACAATTATGGCTCTCCGGTATCGAGAGTTAGCTTACATATTGGCCGGAAGGCGTGCAATATAGGAATGCCATAATCCAAAATAGACATTTGTAGCATATAGTGGAACGTTTTACAAGAAATCTATAGACACGACTAAAGCCCGAGCGTTTATCGGTTCGCCGATAATATCGAGTCCATATTACACTTTGAAAGAATGATCGGTATCGGCCATTGGAGGTAAAAAAATATCGGCAATTTTAGTGACGTCACAATATTATGGTAGGAGGTCAGAAAACTAGAACCCTTGACCGATAGACTGGGAGTATTGGGAGTACTGGGAGTATTTCATATACCTTACAAGATGCAGCATTTTTAGTTTATTCCATGTTCAAGTATGACAATGGCTGTAAAGCTATTGAAAAATTTTGCTCTGAAGTTTTGAAAATGCGCCTTTTGAGGTAGATTCCACCTAATTTGAAAATCGGCTGAATATAGCGGTGTAATCGGTGAAGGAGTTAGATATCGGTTTATCGGTATCGCCCCAAAAATCCAATATCGGTCGCGCTCTATCACGACTCGTAATAAAATTGCACGGGCGTAGCCAGGCGGCTTCACCTATCCGTAATTTTTGAATTGGAGATTTTGACGTCATACATGATTATTTCGTCACAATATATTCATGATAGCATGCAATTGTCAACCATATCCCTTTCCTAAAATTTTGTTTCAGCCAGCTTCGCCATTATCTTAACTTTTGGTCTTGCGATTCATTAGTCGAACATCTGAGGATTCGGGTAGTTTACTGAACTAAATTCGCATTTTTCATATTACCATTTATTATTCAAGACACATCAAATGACGGTATACATCATTAGTAAGTCATGGGATCCGCAAACTGACTCATGTTCTGGCACATGCAGGTAGCGTAAACTCAACATCGCTAGCACATCATGGTGTAAGAAATCATTCGTATATTATGCTTACAAAATTTATACGCCCACAGAAGCTTTACTGGAGAAAACGAATCATGAATCACACGCAAAAATCAAACCGATGATACGCTTAATTATACCTTGATGCATTTTATTATTGCGTGTTTGCAATCGGTCGCCTACAGATATCGCCAGAGCGAGATATCCAAATATATACCTGTTCTCCAGTCATTAGAAGAAAAGCAGCATGGATGCATTGTACCAAGTACCCAGGTCGTTAGATACTGCGCCTTACGACTTGGCGTCTGAAGGGACAGTGCAGATTAACACCGAGAATACATATGAACATATGCAAGCGTCTCCACAAAATCCCGGACCAGTAGAAGGTTAGTAAAAGCCGGAGCATGTCGACTCATGGCGTATCCGTTACCGTCTATATTCCTTTGATGTTTTTTTATCGTAATTTCATCCAGTGTGCATGCCTCATATATGCACACTGTAAAGCAGGGGTCACCTACTCCAAACGGGTCATCGGCCACTTTTCGAATTTCGCACAGACCGCGGGCCACAAGAATGCAATATCGAGACAAAATAGACCCCGCTTTTAGCAACCACGTTTTCAGATCTTTACGTCAGTATACAACGCTGTGCTCTCTAACATGTACGCCGGGCATAGTTACCACAAAGGAAGTAATGTTTAAATAAATAAATACGAATACAACAAAAAATATCACGATCATTTTATTTTGAACTATGAGATGCGCAATTGCGCATGATACGAGACAACGTTTTTCGGCGACTAAGGAATCGATATTGGGGCTAGCGAGACATGGTAATTATAGATCACTGGTTCCCAACCTTTTTGTCTTCATTCCCCACTTCAGATTTATTCCGAGCCTTCATTCCCCACCAGGATCATAACACTTCGTCAGCCCCGCCAAAAAACGTTGGTCTATGGCCCTAACAGGGTGATAAGCCCCGCTGAGCCTGTACGCTTTTGCCCAGCTACTTATCAGCTACACTGGGTGGAAGGGTGCCCAATAATCAGATATTCGGCAATATTAAATCGCGCACTGGTGGGGAACTCCCCACCGTTTGTGAACCACTGTACTAGCTGAAAACTATCTCCTCTTGAAGCTTGATCCCGTTGTGAAGCCGTGAGCCATATTCTAAGCGTCTCTGTCTTGGCAGCAGTGTCTGGGCCATTGCACGTCAGGGGGCAATACCCCCAGTCACATCAGCTATAATTCTCCCTCGATGGAATACTGTTGCCATCAACGAAGTCGTTTCAGCTAGTGAAGAATAGCTAGTTGACGTTGGTTCGGGAGAATAGCTTATTTTGAAACAGCAACAACAATATTCTGAAAGTGCAATCAATTTCATTATTTCAATATGCTTTACTTGGCGTTCTTCAGAAATCTGAAATCAAATCGCGGGCTGCGTGGTGTTGAGCCCTGCTCTACAGATTCGAAGGTGGGCGTCTGATTAAAAGACAATACTGTTTCGGCACCATCCTATCTTTTTATTATATCTCAAGCTGATGGCGTTTTGATCTGATAAAAAAAATGCTTGGCCCTATCAATCAATTGGACATTGCGAGACAAATAAAAAGACAATGCGTCACCCACCACATAACTTTATATAAAGCAGCAGCAACGACGCCGACATCGAAATGTGGGAAAAGGCTTTCGGAAGACAAAGTCCAGTTTGTGATATTTGCGTTAATATTCGTCAATTTTGTTCTTGCGATTACGTCGCTGGGAGTTGTTGCACAGGTGAGTGCAGACTTAATTGTCGGTCGGTCACTACTCGTGCATTGTATAATAATTATGTGCTTTTTTCGAATGTGATATATACAGGTTGATTTCCATGAAAAAGTGAATATTTATGTTGCGAGATCTGCTTATGAAATGCAATGCTCGAATTTGAGCAATTATACTCCACTGTGAAATAGGCTATGTAGATTAAATGTTGGTCGGATTGCCGCCCTTAACATAGTCTGCTTTCTGCTGTGCAAATTGAAGAAATTGCAGATTGGAATCTTTAGTTCTGAGGACTGTATGAATATTTCTTTCGTCAGAACAACAAGGAGATCGCGAGGTCTATTGCACGTCTCGAGGGACTGCAAATGGGTAGGTGACATAATGGCAACGTTCGTACGTCTCATTCTCATATTAATATAAATATTGGTCGACTTAAATGTCATGCTATGAGTAACAACGACGTTCTGTTATAGGAACTGGATCACCTTTATGTTTCCATGCACCATTAATCATCATCGGCGTGTTAATAATTTCGCTATTTCGAAGCATCGCAAGGCTGCAACACCAATCAAACCTAATCTAGGTCTGCAATGGCAATCAAATTACCTTGATATCGAAATATCGATACCACACTGTCAGCGAAAAGACTGTGTATTTCCACCCGTGAATCACCCAAGATATACGGGTGTGAATGAGAATATACATCGCTAAGAGTGCATATTGTGCAGCTTGCTGTATTACAATGAGATAGCTTGGGATTCCGTCCTGTGTTTGAAGACTATGATATCCTTTGCTGTCATAAAACGGTTAGATTCAGTTACATTCAGATCAACAGCGATTGTAATGGCGTTTTATACATTTGCATGGACTCATTCAGCTTAAGATTATATATAGGGCAAGTTTTTGTTGCACTAAAAACCTGAGAAAGTTGCATTTATTTTTTTAATTTTAACAAAAGTTGCAGAAGTTGCGTTTTGACCACATTTTGCTCGGTTGACTAAAAAAAGGTCAATTTTGCGGTTCAGCTCCCGAAATACCCGTAAAAGCGTTACTTTGGTGCTGATATACGGTGTTTAAGTCGAATTTGGCCGTGTATTCCACCAAAATCTAAAATACTTACATGAAAAATCGAGAAAGTTGCAAAATGTTGCAAAAAGTTGCATGAAAAAAATGGACAAAAGTTGCAAAAAGTTGCACTATAAGATTCCTTCAAACAGCTTAAAACAGCATTCTACATATCTTACGAGTATTTAGGAAGCTGCCGGAAGCTGCAAAAAAAGTTGCAAAAGTTGCAAAACTTGCCCTCATTATATACAACACGGTGATCGCTTGTGTATTATATAAAAACAATGTTTGACACATATTTTTCAATTCATGCCATCTTCGGTTAAATTTCTTTCCATTCCAAACTTCTGATTGCTCGCTGCATCGTTTCGCCATCTTCAAGATCAAAATCATTCACCCCATACACCTTATCCCGTATACATAGCGATTGTATTGGATAAAGGAAATGATATCGTGTGTACGAACTATAGTGTCGCAGGGTTCGTCACGATTTTCGACAATGAAACTAATGATGCTGATGAAATCAATGATGCTAATGAAATCAATCAAGATAGGGTTCGTAATGTAATATCAGTAGGATTTTTCATGTAGGTTTAGTTGTGGCAGTGCAGTGTGCACGCTAGTTTAGTATTGGACATGGACATGTGAATATGTGATCGCCTACTAATGCGATTCGATATACTCACAGAAGCAAAAGAGAAGCTAGAGAGTCATCTGACTTCAGTAAATGATACCTTAAGCTCTGGAATCGTAGCTCAAGGTAATACCAAACGAAAAGTTTTATCCATTCTTTCAGACATGTCCTTTATCGCAGAATATCCCAATGCCCAAGGTCTCGTTGAGGCAATCGAATTGCTCAACAGAACCGTTGCGGACCAAGGAACGAAATTGCGTGATTTGCAAGCCAGCGTAGAAGGCGAGTATACATCACAGATCAGAAGTTCAGAACCATACATGTCCTAGCACTGGTGTATGAACTGAAAAAGCGACGTATACAGTTCACTTAGCTAATATCACAACATCGCTACCTACTTATAGTTATAAATAGAATGATCAGGGCTGACGGCATTTGCGCAAAATATGATCATTGATCAACCTTGTAGCAATCAGAGCTTTACTGTAGCCTGAATCCCATAAAAGAGCCAAATGGGCCGAGTGCGTCCCGCCTGTTGATTTCATATATACCACGCGTTGTAATGTAACTGTATGATGTCAATATCATTCAGCACGTCCCTAGTAAGTACTTTAATTAGAAATACTTCAATGTAAATATCCCGCAAGAGCGCAAATCTAGAACAGGTTCAATGAATTCATGACATAATATATCAGTCCGGCGACAATGTTGCGTCTTCACTAGATTAGATAGTCACTATAATGTAACAAGTATAGGCTATATGCAGTGTTGGGATCAAGTCACTACCTTCGAGTCACGAGTCATTTCGAGTC
>ATSW01037287.1:0-15541 GCA_000444245.1 Botryllus schlosseri
GTTTTGGCATCTGGCTCCTGAAATGCCAAAAATAACACGGCCTGCTTATAGGTGAACCCAGAATGAATCCAATACGGGCGTGGAAAAGAAGCGACTTGTATACAGGCGGAATAGTCAATCACAAATAAAAATCATGTCCCACTGTATGTCACAATATAGATGATGATGCCGCTAAATTTGCAACTGACACCTAGAGCAGCGTTCTCAACCTTTTTGTGTTCGCGGACCGCCTTTGGACCGTCACAGACCCTCGCGGACCAAAAAAAGTTTTAGTTCAAATTTAGCTCTATTATAGTGCAACCGTCATCTGTCCTATTTACTGTAGGCTTGTGATAAACAACAGCCATATGACCTTTCTCGAAATTAACATGTAACCAACGATTCATGTAGAAATTGGAAAAACTTTGTTATGAAGCGAAACTGCCTCGTGATTTCTCAAATTAAAAAAAATGCAAATTAGATTATCAACCATTTTGCAAATGTGGAGGATTCGCGGACCCCTGAAAATGCTTCGCGGACCCCCGGTTGACAACCACTAACCTATAGGGTACATGCACGGTGGTTGTCCACGACATATAGATGCTCGTTTGTATAGACAGTACAGTACAATGTGAACATGCTGGACAATGAAAAAATTGCATTACGACAAAATCCTCGAGACACAATCTCCCGCGCAATATAGGAAGCCATCATTCAGGTATGAGTTAGTTATCGGAATGATTGCTCCAGTTTTTTCCAGGTTCCAATATCACATTCACATGGTTAGCCGTTCAAATTCCCCCGAAATTGCACTTTTAATATATGCTGCTAAAGCAATTCACGTATAATCCCAAAATTGGCACGAATCAATCAGCTCTTTTTGTGGTAGAATAACATGTAAGTCGGTAACGGGACACCCGAAGTCAACGCGACAAGAGAAATACTAGTGACCATCTTTTGTGATGATTTATCACGACTATTATCAACCGACATCGCACAGTGCTCACTTTTCCGCATTCAAAGAAGCCAGGCACAAAACGTCAATTAGACGAAATCGAATCCGACCAACAAAAGGCGTCGGCAGCTGAGAAAGCGTCGCTTCAACCACCGTGGGAAAGGAAAAAGTGCGTCGGCATTCACTTCGTAACTAGCCGAGCGAGCGGTCGCTTGTGTTTTCTGGCGGTTCTGCGCTCGGGGTTTACGTGCTGGGTTTCGCGTTTGGATGATACCGGTATAGGAGCGAATGTGGTGCGATACCGCGAGCGAGATACGCGTTTAAATGTTGACAGAGATATACAGAGTTTTAGATATCCCTGAAATGTTGTGTGTGTTTCTTGTTTAAGCGTAGGAGAGCTTTAGCTCAAAGACGTAGAATCGTGCTATTGAAGAAATATTTCGTGATTTTGGCAATAAATCTCATGAAAGCTCAGATATCATGGGATTGATACCGCGTTGTGGTCATGGTTGCGATGATATGGTACTCACCATTACAAAGACAAGGGTATAGGTGGAATTAGCGAGATGTAAATTGAATTTAGTGTTAGCGAGATGTAAATTGAAGAACGACGATTCACCTTATTAAGAGAAACTACCTATATATCATTCTACATTTAAAGAGGAGTTTAGTAACTAAGTACTTGTACTTTCTCGGAGTACTCAAGTAGATATCAGGTAGATATCAACTTCGACTTCGGTTACCTTTTGTCGCATTCACTCATTATTGTTGATGCAACAGGTTGATTTGGTCACTTGCCCCCAATTTACATTTTCATACTTTCAAATCTACAGAGTTAGATACAAACAGTCGATCGCTAATACAAGCCATGGTTCGATTTGCTATCCCTTGTTTCATATCGTGTGCGTTACTGATCGTGTCTTACGCGAAAGCAATAACCGACAACAACATCAATCATGTGGACTGCATGGACGCATACCAAAAATGCCGAGAAAGAAAGGCCTGTCGCTCGTCCTACAGAAACGTGGGAAGCACATGCACGGTAAGATAACAACAGCATACGGTATATACTCCAATCGAAGACCAAGCTACCCAGCAAATCAGATTCGATCTAATAAAGGCTCCCTATTGATGCCGTGATATAGCGAATAACAGATTATTCCGATCCATAATCCTCGCAGCGCGTATTTGACAATCTCATAAAATGCCAGGTTATCGACGGCCGCTGCGGGGCTAAGATGAAGCACTTGCCAGCTTGCGCGAAGATTATGGACGATCTTTTCGCGTACGGATTTCCAGAGAGTCGATGTGTCTGCGATAAGGTATGCGGGAATTTATTTCCCCAAAGATTATTATTTTTAACGCCGGATATCTGACGCTACTTATTGTTTTGTACAGGACACCACAAAGTGTCGGGACATACAAGAAAAGATCTATAAGAATCCGTGCTTCGGTAGGAATACCTATTTTAGATTTTTCGCTTTTCGAAATGAAATCACTACTAGATATACTTCCAGATCATCAGTAATCCCATAAGCCATAAGGAATAGTGGCCTGGTGTGAATAATGACCATTAGCCAAAATGTATTCGAGAACTCCGAAAAAGGGAATTCGTTACTGACCTGACCAGTGATGAGACCATCTCTGAAAATATCACATAATTTTACACCTTAACCGTCACTCATATTCTCGATAAATTACATCACCCGACAATGTTGCATTCTCTGACAAATAAAATCGGCAACTTCTTGTGCTCGAGCAACAAATTTGTGAGTTGAGCTTTTTGGCACTGCACCGAATGCGAATTTCCCACCTCCGCATATAACCGGGTAAAGTCAAGCGTGAACAAAGGGACAATGTTATGACATTTCGAATAGGAAAGAAGCGACCCTCGGAATTGTTCTGTTATTACGCATCGTTGTAGTAATGTAACAGCCGCTTGTCCCTAAATGCGGGATCTATTTTTCAGTTTCAATCAAACACCTCCGAAGGATGGACTTATTTCCGCATGATGGTGAGTAAATCAGAAAAACTATGCTTCTATTTGGAGTGACGATAGTGCGAAAGAACACTATTTTTGTCACAAAGTATAGGACGAGGCTTCTGATAAAAGCCGACAATGCACAGACAACAATCTATTCCCCAGTCAATTAACTCGTTACACTTCCCATCACGTAACCGCTGTTCCGCAGAGGTTGATTCAAGCCACTTACGATGTCACTAAACCGTGGACTTATATCCGAAATGTGGCATCTCCGATTAAGACAGATACACAACCGTGTCCTGCTCACACTGTCAGTCGTATCAGTCAGGGCAGATTTTAGGTCACAACACTGCGTCGACACAACGCATCACATCAACATCCGATAAGGTGTTGAAATGAAATCACCCGTGTTACATATAGAGGAGAGAATTCAGGCATGTTACATGTGTATAATATAAATAATTTATGTCTTTTTTACGTTTGACAGTGACGGACAGTAGGCCGACTGTTAAGCCAGTCCATGCCAAATCCTCGTCTTCGAATGATGCGCATGTGCAACCTACTGAGAATACGAAAGATCAAAGACCAACGGATACCGCCCATAAGGAAATTACGGCCGATTTATCTACTACTACAAAAACAACGATTGTCGGTGTGTCGAAAACTATAGGTAATGTCACCATTGTGACGTATATCATACAAAATTCATGGGTCCGTTTGTGCGAGATGAAGTTCGCTTACGATTAAATTTGCTCGATAATAAGTATAAATTGTAGCCCTCAAGATATCCCCTTTGTCCGAAGTCGCCTATCTACGGGTAATTTTGGCATCAATATGACGCTATACCGACGCAGCCATATTACATACGTATACCAATTTAACAGACGAGATCTTCACCTCGCCCGTCGGGCCCATGAACTCGATTTATTGTGACTTTTTCGTTACGCGGTCTTGGTATAGGATTGGTAATAAGACCTGCAATTAATCATAGCCGGTCATGATGAACATCGATGTTACTAGTATTGGAAAACTGGAATTTATCTGTTTGGAAATAGTGAATGTCGATAGGACCTTGCAGGTCTGGTCAGCCATTCAACGGCGGTAATCGTGCTACGCTTCGAGTAGCTTGTATCTCCAGTGTTATTTATACGGGAAAGTCTTCTAACCTTTCACGTCCCTGCTAGATCGAAACACCACACCGCGACATTGACGTATAGTTAGGGAAGTTACTTCGAATCTCTTAGCATTACGATTGAGCATTTCGGATTATATAATCACACATCTTCGCCAGGTTCATGATGTCTGTGCTCCCTAAACGTGAATAATTATAATCTATGCTTCAATATAACGGTATCCATATCAATGAAGGTCAGCTGCAAGACATCGACAAGGACCATAAAACGAAAATTTTGGACAAAGACCAAACCGATTACAGTAAGTAATATAATCATAAAGTAATATTCTGTTATAGGGGTGATTGCGCATGATTGTAACCACAGCTGGAATTCATTAATATTTACGACTTTATTGCGTTTGGCACATACATATAGTGATCATTACTCCAACGAAGTATCAGTCTCTGCATAGTGTATATAACAATATGCATCGTTTAAAGCCTGCCAATCTTGCAAAATCGCGTCAGACCGAGCGTGGGAATATCGAGATATTACGTCATGAAATAACAAAATATTTACCGCAATCGATTGTGAATAGCGGAAACATATATTCACTATTGAGTCTCGGTACGAGTTCCTTCAGAAAAGGTATTCGACAAGATTGGTTATGCGTTACTTCTATAGATAGTCGCCGACGAAATAATCATATCTTGGACCACAGACAGCAAGTGTGTCTGTGACAGATTTTAATCGTGACAGATCAAATAGTAAATGGCGAACGGTTTAAATTCCGATTCTCAAGAATTCACTGCATAATTCGATGTCAAACTATAGAATTAAATGTGTTTCAGAGATCTTCTCTATCGCGCAATTAGTGTGCAATGCCATTGTTGGTTCAGACTTTCTTGCGGATAAAAATAAAGGTACAACACGTTTCGACGGATCGGGATCAGATTCAGAGATATTAGAACTCGTCCATCCTTAGAATAATATACTATAAGTGCTACATATATACTGTGGTGATTGAACGCACCACGTTGCCTACCGATACACTGTATACAGATTTCAGGGTACAGTCGCGACGAAATTTCGCTTCATCTTATGTCACTTAAGTGGTGTACCGGATCGCAGACTATATTTTCCCAGAACTTCTTTACTTATTCGTCGATAACACAATGAGTCAGTAAGAGATCGACTATACGTCCCGCGTCGATTTGGCAACTTGAAAATCCCGTGGAATCTCAAAACACGGGGCTCTCACCGGGTGAAAGTGGACATATAAATTCAAGTGTCGCGTATTTGTATACTGTGTCACTCTCGGTCGCGCTGCTCATTTCAAGAACATACCAGCGCTGTATGACGTCATGGGTCTGAGTATACTATTATCATTTCAGAGCTACTTACAATTATCTTCGCGTCCCTACTTGGATTGTTCCTCGTTGTCGGCGTTATATTCTTCGCATGGACGAGGTGGGTGGATGTGTTATTGCTCCTTCAATATGACAAAACTAGGGCGTTGCGACGGGTTTATGGATAAACAGGCGTGAATTGCCAAAAGAACACTTACTCATGCACCATATCATCCCACAACAAGCCATAACTTTTTAATTCTGGCCGATGATCGTGTGATCTTGCCGGGTAATATTTGTCGTAGACGTTTTCATACCAATCAGTCACTCTGCTAAGAGAGGTTTGTCGTGAAAATGTATGTAAACTTGGCGAGATGACATAAAGCGAAAATATAGCATAATGACTACACTACATTTTCGCTATATATTTCGCCGTCCTGCCTGGTTTAGACACAATCGTGCATCAAAATCATCCCCATGCAGTGCGATTTTCGTTACAGGTAATTTTAGCATTACGAGAGATGTGAGGAGTAGTCTGGATGTAACTTGACCCAGCGATAGCTGAATCGTCACCCCAACGATGGTTGTGTCGAAAACAAAGGGATCTGAAACCCTGTCTGAATCCAAACTGGTGTAGAACAAATTCGAGAATGGGCAATTCGATAAACAGTAACCCTGCACCACAGATTGAGTTACGGATTTCACGCGGTTCACACAGTCTGTAACAACGGATCTCGATTGTAAATAACAACATCGGCAAATATAGACTGAATAGATCCAAACACCAAAGCGATTGCGAACGCATTACGAATCACGATGTTAACCGCAACGCCGCCATTCAGCCAGATTACACCTGAACCGTATACGGCAAATATTTCACGCATACTCCATTGTTTTAATGCGACTCCACTCAATCTCATAGCCGCATATGTAACATGTATTATTCATAAAATTAAGTGGCCTACCAAATGAATGTAAGAACGACTGCAGTCGATTTTATCTCCTGTAACATAGTTGCTGTATGCAAATCGTAATCCATTTGTTACTACACATTAAAGTGACTGCACGAAGTGTCCGCCAATGCTATTGAGGACTATATCTAAACATCTGGTTTCTGAAATGCATGATTCGCCCAAGTCGAAAATTTGAGATATACTCATTGGCTTGAATTCGGATGATGTCATTTTGCGATTTGTTAATAAACAATAACATGCGCTAGCACAAATATCCGCTGTGCGTGCACGTATAACAGCTCATAAACCGCATTCACATTACTTTTCCAGGGTCAGGGACAAGTGGATTTACAAAAACGGTAAACAAGCTAATAATTGTTCCGAAGAGCGATCAGGATCATTGCAAAAAGCGAAGAAAAGATCATCATCAAACAACAATATAACAAAGGATTGAAGATGCTGAATTCGTCAACAAATACGAAAAGCAAATTCGTCTTGACACGGATGAATTCCCGGAGCGCGCGGATTAGCGGCCATATACTCTGTCACTTCGAAGCGCCTGTTTAGGTATCCTGATAACTTTTCCCGTCAGTGTTGAATTTCAGCAACCGATGTGGTTCACGAATCGTTCTACTATTACGTGGCGATACAGCGAGCTGCTTTCATTCTACTTATTCCGAATGACGCGTTTCGGCTAAGCTGCCGCGTAGAGAACATACAGTCAACCAAATGCGGCATGCATGTTGGTAATAGAAGCATCAATAAATCGAGTTCCACCCCATTAGCCCATATCCCTTGCCCCTTGGCTCAATGGTTAATCGTTGGGATTTCTCTCCCATGAAGTAATTGGAACACTTAACATGGAGAATTCAAATTGCTCAATGCTCATTGATTATGCTCTTACTATACCTATAGTTCTCAATGATCCGACTGATGTGCTGTGCAATGTGCATGGCCGATTCCCCATTCCATCAGTAATCGTAGGGACGTAGGCCTACTTTAAAATATACACAAACACATAAGATCGTGCACAGGCACACATTGTGTTCTTGTGTAAGACGACTAAACTGCATTGCTATTCTATTGAATTGAATTGTTACCGCGTCGCGTCGCGGCTAATCGCAAGGAAAAGCCTTCCACCAGCCGACTATCCCTCGGTTTGCCACCATCTTCTTTCGTGGACTACGTATTCTACATACTGTTCTAAACTTCTTTCAGTAGTACATTTAGCGTATTTTTTGTAGATGTTCACATTCTGCCATCAACTGATCTTGTACTCTCTATTTTGTTTCGTCAATCACCTGTGCAATCTAGTGTGTGATCTTAAAGCGTGTTTCATAAGAAAATTCGACAGCTTTGTCAATGTCTCGACTGTATACTGTAGCAGCCAGAGGGCGACAGGGGGTGGAGTTGCAGTAACTATGAGATTAGGTAGCCTATTCCGTGCTGTATATATTGCGTATATTCACAGGAGTCACTGGGAAAGCCGCAATAGTCTTCAGCAATACCGGGAACCGGGATAGCAGTCTCGTAGACTCGTAGACCAGATAGCCTTGTTTGCAACGTAAGAACAGCGGTAGGACTGCCAGTAACGCATAGCTGTCATATGGTGATTGGTGAATGGTGACGCATGCGTGCGCCTTTGGGTCATGCCGCATGGTGCGTGGTGGACGTACTATTGCTCCGTGGAGGTTGTAGAGGTTGCTCGGATTCTTTTCATATTTTCGAAATCGCGTGAGAGCGCGTGTGGACATAAGGAATATTCGATGGTCGAGAATTTTAATCTAATTCTTTTCGCGAATCGTAAATAATAACCAGCAGGGTATGGAACGGGCATAAAACTCTCGAACATGGCGACGAGAACTCTATCCGTCCAATTTTGGTTACGCCACTGCTTAAAACCTATCCTATATGAACTTGCCGGACAAAACATCTCTGAAACTCGAGATTCGCAAATTTGAAGCTTCAGAATAAGATTTGAAAAATTCAGTCATGTCCGTTAAGCCATATTTATACGATAACGGCCTACTAAAGGTAGGACCTATAACTCCAATAAATAGTTATCTGATGACCTGCTGCAAAAAAAAACATCTGCAGAAACGGCAAGTCTTCTAAAATAGTAGGTATATTCTAGGCCTAGATTTGCGCAAAAACTGTGCAGTCTAAATCTGTGGTTCTCAACCGCCGGTCCGCGACGACTTTTCTGCCGGTCCGCGAAGTACATTAGGATTTTATACCATAATTTCAAGATCCAAGAAGGCTTGTCCATTGGTAAAATATATAAAACGTCAAATTTTGAACTGATGCAGAACTTCGTGAGGTAAGATTAGGCTCGGAAACATGTTCGATTTGACTTGAAGTTCAAGCTGTCTCCGGTGACGACATACGACCGACTCGCAAAGTACGACCCGACTCGCTAAAGCCGCGCAATTCGCACGATCATTCGTTTTCGATTCATTAATTTTGTGGATAGCCAAGTATCGCTGGTTGCCAGGTGTTTTCGTGCGGCGCATTGTACTCGTAGTAGGCTACGTCTGGTAGTAGTGGGAAATGAGCAAGATAGCTCGGCAAGGTGCTTGGTCCTACTCCAAAACGCTTCATCTTTGGATAATGTCGAAGAGATGAATATCATTCGAGTTCGTTCCGTTCCGTTCCGTTCGACTCAGCACTCAGCAGACACATACAGTAAAATTACATTTATACCGTCTCATCATCATCATCATATTTAATTACGAAAGAAAAACTCAAAATGTCGCTTTCAAGTAGGTGTTGCCAACCTGCGGCCGTAGAAGGAAATTTTTGCGGCCGTGGACTAGTAATTCAATTAGTATGTGTTGGCGGCAGTCGACAAGAAAATTCAATTTACGAATTGACTCCCAATTTTTGATATTCAAAAGAGATTCAAAGAGACCTCATTTTTCGATTATAATATAGTCGTAGTGCCCTTTGCAATCTGAGCCCACAGTACAGATGCGAACAACGGGGGAAATGATGCGCCGCCCCCATATAGAAATACCTATACTTGGAATCGTGCGCTCCTCACGAAAGAAATTTGTTTCTGGTACGTTTGAGAGATTCCAATATCTTTCCACTATACCGACAATCCTGATGAGAGGTCAAGAAAAAGGAACACGCAACAAAGTGACTGTAATAACAATTGACCCACCCGAGAATGCATCATCATTTATAACTTGCCCTTAATTTCCGACAACACTCCCTCTATCAACTCAACCGATGAACCTGATTGCATTGGCTGAGAAAGGATAAATATTTGATCGTAATATGAAAAACTTCGAATGTTAATGACGAAATTCATTCGTGAACCCGAAAATTAATTCCCTATGTAGCGATTTCGGTGCGTACAGTAAGACGATACAAAACGGTAGATTAGCCCATAGAAATGGACATGGGCAGTTTAACGTGGAAATTTCGCGTCCATCAGTTAGTTCGTTACGACTATTTCCTGGAATGCGGCCGTAGGCCATATAATTCATCGAAATGCCGCCGCGAATAGCACAATGGTTGACCACCCCTGCACTAGTACCATGCTTGCGGAAAAACGGCTGCATACATTACATTTTGGGTTATTTCAATTTTTAAGGTCCACCGGTCCGCCTAATATCTTTTGGAATTTTACCGGTCCGCGAGGTGAAAAAGGTTGAGAACCACTGAGTCTAAATGATAACCACTTGAGTAAGTTTACTATACTGCAAGTACTACCATATGGCCTAGTAGCCCATGGTACTGCTCTAGTGCAAGTATAGCTAAAAACTATTTGAGTACTCCTAAAAAGTCGAAGTACTTCATCTCTGACACTCTGTATCTTAGGCTGCGACACGCGCTGATTCGATTCAAGTGTCAACTTTATTTTAAAAATATAAACGAAATCACGCTCAATAAAAATATCAGTGGTTTAACATCAAGTATAGTAAGGAAAATCTCAAAAGGCGGACGAAAGAAAAGAGAATGAAAAAAAGCTTGACTCTCATCAGACTGAAGTCGGGTAGCAGGCAATAGGTACGAAGGGATGTGAAGACGCATGTTCGTACTGAAAACGTAGAAAGTCAAAAAGGAAATTGTATTTACAACGAGATGATCGCGGTCCATGATTTCTTCCCTCAGAAAATATTATTTACAACAGACAAAACGGTTGTCAGAAGACCTTCCACACACTTTGGTGTTGGCATGCTGCAAAGTACAGTCTATATAGTACAGTACAATTTCTCCGAAAGCAGACGGTTCGCGCGTTTCACTAAACGAAAATAAAAACGAAGCATAAAAAAGAAATAAGGTAGCACAGTCGTAGTTTGCACTAGTGTAGTTGGCATGATCTGAATATGATTCGGAATGCTGATTCGCAAAGAGTTCGGTTCGGTTATCAACACCGGGCGGGGCTGGCGGGATGTAGCTTCTGTACGGTGGAGAACGAATCGTCACCGTCAGACCTCCGATCTTTCATGAACTTTGCTCCTTTATATAAGATGATGTCGCTTGATCTGAAAAACAAGGCTAATGTTACGGTGTACCGAAGCCTGATTCGTGGCTGTGTGTGTGGCGGCGTAAATACATAGCATTAGATATATATTTACAGAAATAACAAGGCAGTGTGCAGCTGGTGCAGTCAAGCTAATGGGACCTGCTCGTGAATAGGACCGCTCTTTTTGCAGCATAAATATATCTCTTGTCTAAGTGATAGTAGAACAGAATGTAAATTTGAGTCTCTCATCAACGCGGTAAGTTATTTTAAGGCGCGGCATGTTCTCTGGGTTTAGTCTACTTCCATTTCCAAGCCAAGTAGTTATGTTTTTACACTGCTTCCCGTTTTACTTGAACATTTTGTAGGCGAAAGTACTTGCTTTTTACAATTTGGATTTTGAAAAGTATAAACATGTTTGTATTACTTTTGTGAGTGAAATTGTAAATGAATATATTTTCGAAGATGCTAAATATTTGTAGTGTCATTATTAGTCATTATGGGTTAGTCTCGACGATAGACCTTTTTGTAAATACCCCGATTCACACCAACATTGGAAAGAATGGCGACAGCGCTTGTTGCTTTTACGAGAGGACTACGTCACTACCACCATAAGACAGGTGAAGTGAGTATGTTGGATAGTAGGTAGTGGTCTGATATGGGATACGTCCCAAACCCTCAATTTATCTGGAAATTGCGTTTCCGAGTCACGCAAAGATCGTCCAAGTCGATTCATCATTTAAAACCACGTATGGAGCACCGCAATTACGATTAAATGACCACGAAACACTCGATAAACACGTCGAAAATCTGACACACCCACTATTTGCTAATTATATACTAGTCTGCGCTGGTGACCCGCGTGTCCGTGTCCTAGAGTTTACCTATCTGGGTTACATATCGGATTCTGATGATACTGGAATGTTATACGGCAATTAGCGCGTTCCATTCACAAGCCCTCAGCATTGTAGCAAGACTCAATACACCACACCGTACACGCACCGCTGTCACGCAACGATATTTCCCGCGATGACACCCGATACCAATTTCTAAATTATAGTAATCACGTGCCTATTCAACGCGCAATATACACCATTCGGCTTCGTCGATTTGCTAGTTTTACCCCATCCTTTGTGCGCGAACTACTGTACAGCCCGCTAGCCATTGTTCGGGTGTCATTATAGAGCCTAACATTACGTTGAGTCAAACATTCTCACAGGGTCAAGTTACCTGATTTTGGCGCCGTTGTCGGATCTAAGGTAAGTCATTAAGTTCTGAATGGACAATGGGGATGATAGTGCGCGTGTACCGTACGTACACCTAGCGGCGAGTAAATATGAAATTTGAGATTGTTTGCAAACACAGTTATCGCAAAATTAGCTCGCGAAGCGTACTCGAATTGAGACATATGTAAACAGCTAGTGCAAGTGGATACAGCACTTTTAAGTAACCCATAATTAGGTACTAGATGTGTTTCGATAACGGGACAATTTCTCTTGAATGTTGTCATATGCTTACCTTGTCCATAAGACGATGATAACCGAACATAAAACGACCAAGCCCAGCAAAATCCCCAGTATGATTGCCATCGATTCTAAAAGGTAATGATAAGATATATTACAGTATTGCCATGTCAATGATATCCCCAGGTGCACAACAACACCTGCCACACCACAACTGGTAAGTGGTAATACGTCAATTTTTATTATGACCGGTAACATTTTCAATGTGGCGGATGCATTTGTTTGCATCGAGATTTCAAAATTTGTAAAATCATTTTATAAGTCAACCTATCAAAAATATAATCCTTTACAGGCCACGATGATGGTTGCAACTTAAATATCTAATAGTAAGAAACGGTTGGTAAATACCTGAACGCTAAAACCACGTGAATTGTGAGAAAACAATGTCCCACCGGGAGTTTATGTAATTACTTTCTGAAATCTTGTACGACCAGAATGAACATGCCCGTAATAATGTAAAATAACTTACTGTAATCTGTGTTAGTGGCGGTCTTTATTAATTCCCTGCGCAGCACAATCTCCCCGGAGAGTCGCCTTTGTACTGTGCTCAATCTAAATTCATTTTCGTTGTTCACCGTGTACGGCTCTCGCGAACGACCTTCGTTGTGGTACTTGTTGGGATCGCGAGCCGGCATTTGCACCGGGATTTCAATTACGGATCGCTGGTAGTCGTTGTCGGGAAACTGTGGTTTGTTGTTGCTAGCTTGGAATGGCTCAAATTCTTTTTCCATAGCGACACCTTGTGATTCAGTGGTGATGACGACAGTGTGTTGTTCGTCATGAATGGTGTCATCTTTTTTTGAGGTGATATCCTCAACGTTATTTGCAGTGAGCGTGAAAGCACTGTCGCCAGACGGATGAGATACTTTATCATCTGTATGTCGAACAGAGTCCGCGCTAATCTCTGTGCTTTGGAATTGCGGCTTGTTGAATTTTCCTGTATACAATGCTGCGATGAGCGCAGTCGTAGTAGGCGCTGTTGTTGTGGTGGTGGTGGTGGTTTCTGGTTTCGCGACTTTATCATACGCATCGACTAGAAAAATAATGAAATAATAAGTAATTTTGCAGCAAAATTAAAGCAATTTTGACTTACTGCTCTTTGGAAACAAGTTTTGACTGCGAAGCATTCGAATCGCGGCTGTAAAGATAAAAAGTCAGTGTGAATTTACATGTAGTTTCTCGGAAGTATAGAACTTCAATATATACAATGGAATAGTATGTTGATATTGAAATAATTTTCGGCTGACACTCGTCAGCGGTAATCGTCAGCAACTAGTAGAGAATTGAAAAGAACATTGCATATCAACATCAACAATCCTATTAAGTAATATGACGTCACACACATGGAATTTTGTATAATCAAGGCGAATAGATCGCTAAATGTATTACTCTTAGATGGTACAATGAACTCTTTCTGTTGTAAGGATATCTAGAACTTATTGGCACAAACTAGCTTTACAAATTGCGTTGTGAAGTGCTCTAAAACCGTATGCTTACCAAAACAAGGATTCTCGTAGAGTCTCGTCCGATTGTGAAGGCAATCCGCGTCGTGTCGGAGACACGCACATTTCTCCATCGGAAAGCCATAGCGAAATAAATGATCCATGATCAGGCCGCATCTGGGAAGGTCTTTCATATTGGCGTTGCATCTGCCTTCGGTTACCTGGAATGGATGATATTGATTCGTAAAAAGCCCGCTCGACACGAAAACAGGAAATTCGAAAATGCCAAGCACTGCTTTAATTGAAAACGGAACTTTTATGATGCGATCGAGCGCAGATGTGTGCAGAGGCGGTCACTAACGTGGTACTTTTACTTTTTTGAAGTACTCAAGTAGGTTCAAGTAACTTCTAATTCTAGGCAGTTTAAGGATTTTTAGTCAAAACTAGGTCTATAATACTTGTATTTGAGTGCAAACAATGATTACTTTGACAACCTCTGAAGATGTGGCGAAAAACTTGTTGGTTTGAATTTAAAATCATTGACTCAGAGTGATTTGGATAACACTGCAATTTCATGAGTATTATGTTTGCAGATTTATCCACAATTCGAAGATATCAAATTGTGGGTCGAATGCACAATCAGTCCAGTGCGTTATAAACTATAGAAATCCTCTCTTTTGCTCAACAAAGTCTACAAGAAGAAGCATGCCGTTTCGTCGCGCAAGGACAGTTGCAAAAGGGATAAATACGTCACAACCGGATTAAATCACAAATGCGTCTGTTTATGAATCGCGCAGGAAATACCCAATTAAAAACCCATCCGCAGGATTTGCAAGTGCTGCAACCGCTCGCTCTCCACTCTCAAGACACTGTGTAGCGAGAGCTCACGTCCCATAATACCCGTATCGTACAAGGATTATACGTAATCATCTGCAGATGAGGTGTAAAAGAACAGGACCACCTTATGGTATCATCCTCGTGCAATTCTGAAGAGGCTTATGCGTCAGGGTAAAAGATGAGACCTCGAGATGTGAAAATGGAGCCATTAACTTGTGGGAAATTTGTGAATAATTCAGTTCAGTGTCTTGTAAAGTCACGTAAACAATGCTATATTTACCCGCATATTTTCACATTTAATCAATGATAGCTTACATCTCACCCTGGCGCTGACCAATGCTATAAGGACTGGACATTTTCACTGGTAACTGGACGCGGATATGCATTTTTATGCTACGTCCTTCAAGTTTTGATCCGCCAACAGATTTACATCCCAAAACAACACAACACAAGAGGTCACTTACTTTGCATCGTTCTTCAAACTTTTCGAGCGCGGCGCTGCAGTGTTGGTGCCGTTTGCATTTCGCGAACGACGATTCGCACGTAGTACGAGCTGCTCTTCGAAGCCTCGAAGCGAAATCTTCCCCAGACGCAAACACAGCGCTGACAGTCAGCAGTATCACAACGGGAAACGCGTAACTTCGCATGATAGCAATTAAGATGTAATGTTCTTAGGCTAAAAATCGATCGACTGCAACATAAGACGACGTTAGCGAGGTATCATACGATAGGAGCGCATTTGTGTTAGTAGCGACGAATATCGAGCATCTGCTACTTTAGATACGTAGACAGCTGTCACGCGCGTTGTGCGCGAATTTATATAAAAGTTGCTGTCAGGAGAGTTATCAACCTCTGAGATTCGGGGAAATCTGCCGGCCGCTACATTCGCGCTGACCATCTGCACCGTGACAGGTTGAACAAATACGGCTC
>ATSW01037351.1:0-13749 GCA_000444245.1 Botryllus schlosseri
CCTAGAAGAAAGGATTATTTTTCGTCCACAGTCCGGCCACTGTCGTCTGAATAACCATTTGTTTAATATTGGAATGATTGATTCTCCTTTTTGTAGTTACTGTCGTTATTGAGAATTCGTTGATCATTTTATAATTAGTTGTAAAAGATATGATTTTCATCGGAAATTTCTTATCGATAAACGTGCGCAATTGAAAGATAATTTTTGTATTACTGATTTACTAATTGATTCTCGTATAATTCCGTATGTTGTTGAATTTGTTTTATCGTGTAACCGCTTTTTGTAACTTCAGAGTCTTAGGCTATTCTGTTATTTGATCGTTTATGCTCTATTCTGATATCCGTCATTATTTCATACAGCCTCCTTGTATCGTTTACATATGTCTTTGACCGTTGTGCAAAAGGCCGTCAGGCGATAAGCGCCACATCTCTGTGTTTAGTAAACAACAACAACTCCAGTGCGAACCCATCGCCAACAGCAATGAATTAATCACTTTACACAGGGCCGTCCGAACGAATTCCGGTGCTACTAACAGTGCCAACAACAACAACAACGCCCAAGAACGTCCGAACGGAACAAGCCTCGCCAACGGTGAAAAGAACCAACACACCACTGTTGAGATTGGTTGCCCGACATATGAGGATGCGACACAATGAAAAACGTGTATCCATGCTAGTGCATGTGTCCGTATACTCATGTGTCCCCGTGCTAATATGTCAACATGTTAATATTTCCCTGTGCTGATGTGTCTACAAATGCCCACGAGTCGCCATGACCAAAAGTCGCTATACTCAAGTGTCGCATGCTAAAGTATCGCTTGCTATTGTGTCGCACGCTAATATGTCCACGGACCACTGTTGAGATCAGTACATGATTCGTACCACACGTTTTGTCTTCGAACACTGACACAGTACGAGAGTCCGCTAGTATATTTAAGTCGTGGGCAGTATGTAAATCCCAAATGCGTAGTTAAGATCTTTCAATGTCGCCAAATAGAACGTGTTAAGATGCATTTAGAGAGCACCGTGAGCTTTCAATCCGTTGATTGCACTTCGTCAAAACCAAATCCCCAGACTGTGTCAACTTTCGTGGCAACTATGTTCGGAAAGTCACTATCTTCCGTGACCAGGCTGTGCGTTGATATTGCACGTAAATGTAGGCATTGACTGTTGACATACTATGCATAGTGCTTTGCATTCCGCCAATTCCGCGCATACGATTTTGCCTCTTTACTATTTTAAAGTTCATGTTGTTACAAAGCTAGCCTCGAATCTCAATACAAATGCTATGTATCGCTGTATTTATCAATCTCGTGACTTTTGCGTTGTGATGCACTTCTGACGATGATTCTTTATTGCCAAAGTAATCAAGTTACTGACCCCGCGGTACTTTTGAACTTATGCTGTCTATCTTTCACTTTTATTCCGTTTTAGCCGCGTTTTCATCAGCCTTAAAGTGATGTGTCCGAGATTTTTACGCGTGCGCCCCTTTCATTCTCATAGTGAGTGTTTTGATTTTGTCGCGATTTCAATTTTTGGAAATATGGAAGGGACGAATTGGTGGAAGAGTAGATTGGTGATGATGATGACTAATTTTTTCAATCGCTGCTTTTATTGATGAGCTACTAATAAACTATAAACGTCTGACAGTAATAGCTGCTGTGCTACACGTCGCTGGCGTGTTTCCAGGGAAGTATCACGGACTGGCAAAGTTAATTGTGACTAATGACTATAGATAGACTGAGCATCGACATTGACATCGATATCGTCGTTAGGCGGAGGTAAAGCAGGGCTGGTCAACCTTTTCAGCCAAAGGGCCACATTCGATTGACGAACAGTTGCGCGAACCACGAGCCGCGCCAAGCGCGAAAAATTTTTGAAGTTCACAGGTCAATAATATTGTCACCTGAATATATTGCGGGCCTGCTGTATATCGCTGGGATCAGTTTGCAAGGACTGGGCTATTGGCGTCTGGACATATCGATATCGAAAGTTTCGACCAACATGCGTCAATCATTTTGTGCCTAGGTTTCATAGTCGACGGTCTTTCTGCGAGTGCAAACGCAAAGTCGCATATGTTGAACGACACTATATGTCTCCTAATCGCGAATATAGTTAAATTCAATCTGATACATTAGGCGTTCTTTCATTTTCACAAAGGGGCAACAATATTAAAAGCAAGAAATCGAGTGACAACATGTTGCACGAAGCGTGTAGAAAATTTTTACTTTTGATAAATCTATCACAAATTATTCTGCTTTTTAGTAGTGTACGAAGATCTGCGAATATGTCACTGGCTCATGGATCTGCCAATGCGTCGGAAATGATATTTTAGTCATCACATCTCAAGTGTTGCGGCCAGACTAATCAAATTTTTGGTTGGCCTCACAAGTTCACAATCTGTGCAATCCATTTTTGATAACATTAGAAATTTCGGAAATTACCTCGCGGGCCACTCAAAACCTTCTCGCGGGCCACGGGTTGGCCGGCCCTGAGGTAAAGCTTCGCTAGCATATTGAGCAAGGTCTAGTTCAGGGGTACTCGACCGGTGTGCCGAGGCACACTTATACTGTCCATGGGTGCCGCCAGAAAATGAGGTAAACAAGGTCGACGTATACGAAAAATTGGGGCATCTATATTTCTGAGTGTGGCATAATCGATGATTTTATTATTTTCACCTGCTCAAGACGCACAATGCGATACTATGGACAGATGTCGAGACGATCAAGTACGGTATCTCAATCTGCCATTCCCCTCGGCCTAATGCCAGTGATCGATCTTCAACTTTATGTTCTTAGCTTCATCACTCTTTGCGTTTCCTTCCTTGGATTGGTCCTTAATCGGGTCATTCTCTGGGCTTTTCATTGTAAAGAAGCTGTGAGCACATCGACGTAGGTGAGGAGAATCTCAGATAAACCTGCGACGCTATAGGGAACGCACTACTGTCAAGAATCAGACCGGCTCCTCCACCGTCAATGGTGGCTGTACGCTAACTCGCCCATAGATAGTATCATTTAGGAAGGTGATAATTAAACAAAGTGTCATCATTCGGGTGATTGGGTCGTGGTATTGAGTTTTAGCAGAAGGTGTTGACCTTTTTATAGTCAGAACCGGGGGCTGAACAGTGAACACTGAACAGTGACATTATGTAGCATGATGTTGACCTTCTGTTTCTCTTCTTGGTCATAATCTTGCCAAATCTTTGACATCTATGGACATTTTACACCAGACCGATATTGCTTATTATGATTCTTGAGTTGCCAACATGTAATACGGCCTACTTTCTCTCCAAACTTGTTGTAAGACACCAGTTATGAAGATTGAATGGCGATGAGGACCCTAGATTATCTTCAACACCAAGGAAGTGATGCTGGAGTCGACCTCGAACCCGCGACTCAGTATATTGCAGCGGTACAACGTAGCCTACCACTATCCGACTCAGGGCACGTGAAGTGCTATTGGCTGCCGCGAACTATTTCCCTGTTAAAAGGGTGCCGCGAGATCGAAAGCACTGAGAACCTCCGGCCTAGTCGATAGGCCATATCGTGGACCGGTAATCTTAAGCGCTGACGAGTATTTCTCAATATAATCTGATTGTGAATTTTGCCTTGAATCTGTATACAATGTACAATGTATACGTACATATGCTCGACGATTGTCAGATTGTTGGGGAAATACTGCTCCGCAGTCGTGGCCCGTTATAATTGTCAGAACGGTGCATTTTCTAGTTATTGGTGCCGAATATGTGTCAATTGGGGGCCAAGAACGCATGAATAAATCTTGTCGGTCTTGTAATACGAGCACGCGCCACAGTTGGGCTAAGGTGGGTGTTTAATTGATGACTTCACCAGGTATCATTGTATACCAATATTATAGTGTTTTAAAATGTAAATTTCGATAAAATCATGAATGAATCTTGTTATAATACGATTCAAATTCACTGACTAGATTTAAGCTTAAGCATATCCATATATTCGGCCGAACAGCTGATCCAATCTCTTCTGCAATATTTTCACGCACGAGAGGGCCTTCCCGTGTCATATAAATGTTCGACAATGTGTGTAATGTTTGAAGTGTGTCACTATCAATTTGCAAGCTAATATTTGACAATTATCCATGACACAGCACACGATAGAGTGGGGCGTGGACCGGAGCCGGACTGGATATCCGTGCAGTTTTTTTTTTATATTTGTCAGTAGACGGGTTCATATTTTTTATGATACGACCGGAGTCGGATCGCAGCAGAATTCGTACTTTTTATATCGTCAGTATCGCTATTGAGGCTATTGATGAGCATGACTGTTGTAGGACTTATAGCTACCAACCAAGCACCAGTTGCTGTCAATACAAACTTGTGTAAAATACAAACGAAATGTTTCTCTTGTTGTAATATTCAGCATATAACCTGAACCCGTACAATCTACTGTTTTTGTAGTTTACTAGATGTAGGCTAAGTACTCGTATATGATTAGTATCGGAGTTTTTGGAATCGCCTCTCGGTCATTTCAAGAATCAGACCACAGAATTTGTCGATTCGCGCCGCACTAGCGCTAGCGCGCATTCACGAATGCTCTCGTATCCGACACCTCGTCCATCAGTCGCCAAGTCTCAAGAATCCTAAACGGTAAAATCCAGTCACATCATTTCAGATTCCGTATATTTCAGTCATCAAATATCCGCTACAGACAATTACATAATAGTTCAGCTATTTCGTTCGGAACAAAAGCATAGTGAAATAGTGTCAAGTAAAATAATCCACGTATAGGTAAAACGGTCGACGGTTTCATAAATAGAACCTCCATTACATCAATAGACACGGCGTGAAATCGAGCTTTAGGTAAATTTTATCACAGGCATACAAACGAGTCTCGGAAATTCAAAAAGTACGAGATAGAAATTATAGGTAAGGGTACAAAATCACGACATGCGTTACTGCTGTCACAATCAAGCAAAGGCGGACAAAGTAGTCAGTGCTGCTACTCAAGTAAAAGTAACCACGTAAATATCTACTCGACTACAAGTAGAAGTAGCAATTCCCGTGACATCACAAATCTATTTCAAGTGGAAGTAGAAAACGAAAGGCCAGAAAAGTACTCAAGTAGTTTCAAAACGTAGATTTGATCGGGTGGCCACATACTATTAGCAGTTCTTTCGAAATTGCATGAAGTATATTCATGACTATTCATGACTAACGCGAAACGACTAATTGGTAGAATCAACCCTATTAGGGTCCATCAAACCACTAGGTGTCGCCAGACTTTAGGTGGTAACCGCCGTTGTTACGTACGCGGTTGCCGTTATCAGAAACCTGTAGGTTACTTTCTTGATTGCGTAAGGGTATTTTATATGGAAATAATGGCTACAACATATTCTACGTGGACCGTGAGCTCGCTATAAAATGAACGTAAAAAAACGTATAAAATGTAGGTAGGGTTACCAGACGTCCTATTTTAAGAGGATTTGTCCTCTTTTTTGAAAGTGTCCTCGGGAGACGCCTAAATGTCCTCTTGTTTGAGAATTTGTCCTCTTTTTAAAACTTTTGGTTATAATGTATGTGAAAATTCAACTGAGATACAGGAAATCAGTAACAATCAGGCGGGTCTTTCTGGAGTTGAGCCAGGAAGAAGACGACCTTTTCTTTAGTCAACACCAAAAATTTAACGGAAAAGTTGGTAATTCGGGAGTCGAATCAAAGTGACGACCTTTTGTTTAGTCAACCAACCACGAACTCGGAATAAATTTACCAATTTTTCCGGATTTTCCTCCCGCATTGTAAGTCTGAAAATTTTTAAAAAGTGCCCTCTTTTCAGATTCCCAAAATATGCTAACCCTAATTTAGGTAACGTGACACAGGGGTTCTTTCACGAAGTTCTTATGACCATTTCACCCGTAAGGCTAACGAGAACTTACCTCAAAACTACTTTCTACTTTTCAAAATCAAAGTTGTAAAAAGCAAGCAGTTTTGCGTACAAACTGTTCAAGTGAGATTGGGAGTAGTCTAAAAACATATTCATGTGAGTAGTTCAAGTAGGCAAAAGCTACTTGAGTACTTCGAAAGAGTAAAAGTACTTCGTTACTGACCACCTCTGTTAACAAGGCAAACAGTATGCTTGATTCGCCCCAGATTGTCGCATTCGCAAATCGCGTCTGCTATAGAGTATAATGCCTCTATGTTTGTACAGACAGTTTTCGTTGGTAAAAAAAAGGACTCAAGCGTTTGACTTCCTAGACTCGGCCCGCCCGGTGGCGTCGGTCATGAATTTCTTGTAGTCGACCTTCCCCTGCAAGTCTTTGTCGTATTGCGATAGAACGTGGTACACCTCATCCTCATCCAGGATCACATTGCATAGCTTGAGCACGCTGCGGAATTCCGGCAGCGTCAGCATGCCGTCGGACGAGACGTCCATCTTTTTGAAGGCGCGACGCAGAGTGCGCCAGTCGCCCGCCAGTTGGCTTCGCAGCTTTGTGGTGACGTCGACCAGTCCGCCTACCGGTTTTCCGGAGATGGCGGCGTTCGGTAGCTCGGCCTGAAAATGAAAGCGAGAGAATTGAGACTTTTATATATCAACAGAGACATATCTAAATGTACGTTCACTTTCTTATCGATTGTGCATAAGGTTTTTAATCCGTGTATGCTATGGATCTGTCACATGTTAGTGTATTGTCGAAAAACAGCAACGCTTATCACTCATATCTTATCTCTATGTCAGCGTCATCGTAGATACTTGAGATGTAAAAGCGAGCTTCATAGTGGGTTCACAAGCTCTTAGTCGAAAATAGATCGATATAGGGTTCAAGTGTGTTCAAATGTGTTCATCCGTTTTAGCAGAATGTAACAGATTGCTATCAAGCCCTACTGTGTAATTATATTTAAATTCAATAGAGTCATCGGTAAAATCTCAGTACGTAATCGATCAGTAGAGTAATATTACGTTGGTTAAAGATATACTGTCAACACAAAAAGACTCAGCTTATAGCGCGAGCTTCTTTGTCTCATCAATGGTGGCTTTTGCAGATGATTATTGTGACATCACCCAAGTATTTCATACGTAAATTTCACCGTTACTTCCTACAGTGTTACAATTCACAAGGCCGCGTCCCAACGAAAGTAGCTGCAGTAATTTAAGAACTACAATTTTCCAATACAACTTTCCTATTCGACAGTCTGCACGTAAAGTATATTCAATTCGTCCAATGTCAATGATATGTCGAAAATCAACTGAGACGCTATTGTCCGAGTTTAGGTTTTACTCTGATTGTCAGTATGTCACGTGACGCACTTCTCGCAGACATCAACATTCAACACCTTCCACATAAATCATTTCGGAGAATAGCGTTCAACAAAGGGTTTCCCGCCCGGGCGGAACGTGCTGTGGGCTAAACCAAGGCTATAAAGGCAACGTATTTACATTCGAGTCGCGGCAATCACACTCAAGGGGATATTGTTAATCAAACAGGCCCGGTACAATAGCCACGCAAAGACTTAACAGTAGTTTATCAAGAGGCCTTAATGAATTGCGGCCATTACGTTACCTTGTAATATTAGTCGGTTTGTAGAAGACTTAATGGAAAGCAATGTGCTGTGCACTTATGCAGTCAAATCGTGTAATACGTATTACGTATTGCAAGCTCAGCGCGAAGAAAATCGTATCGGTTGCGAATAGGGCTGCGCACAATGATTCGAGTATCAAATTTACTGAGTCGAGTCGAATAGTAAAAGACGATTTTTTTCGAGTACTGAAATTATACCCATAGTACATTCTGGTGTGACGTCATAATGAGTGATACTCGAATACTCGACTGGAAGCGAAATACGTGATTCAGAATCGAATCACTCAGGTACTCGATTTTGTACAGCCAGGTATATTTCCACAATAGGGTCAGCGGACATATTGAGCATGAGACAGTTGAGCACGAAACATTTGAGCTTGCAGGATACGGTTGGGGTTTGAGTTTGGGTGAGGGTCAATTTTGGGGTTGTAAAGTCAAGTAATCCACGCATAAATCTCACCTGAGGATGCGTCATAACCGACAGCATGTTATTCCCCTCCTTCCAAACCTGCCTCCTCATGGCGAACGGTTTCAAAAAGTCCACGTACGACACCCTCCCGTCCCTGTTCGTGTCAAATCGATCGCACAGCAGCTGCGCTTCGTGATTGGTCAGGTGAACGCACAACTCTATCAGCAAATCGCGGAATTCTTCGCGCGACACGAAACCGGTGTGATACGGGTCCATGTCGATGAACTCGCGCCGCAGGTCTTCCCACATGTAGTCCACTTTAGCCCGTAAGTTGTCTTCCAGCATATCGGCGTCGCAGTTTAGCTTCCGAGAGCGCATCATAAAATCGTTGTCGCCGCGTCTGGGCGGAGATATTTTCGCGTTCGGGAAAGCCGCAGATTTGAGTGAATATCCGTAGAAGCGTACCAGCTCGGAAAACGTGAACGTGCGGTTCTTGTTGATGATGTAGGTGTCCCAGAGTCGTCTTATTTCGCCTCTTGTGAGACGGCTGGGAACGTTCATGTTATTCATCAGGAGATACATCATTTCCTGCGTCAGTTTGCCGGAGTTGTACTCGTCCAGACGTCTGAATTCAGTTTCCAGACGATTCATGTCGTTTTTGACGAAGTCCCGGATGATCTCGTGTAGTTCCTCAGTCGTTCTCATTTGGTCTTTATCTGCCACGTTCCTTGGCGCTACCGATCTGTCGCCCCACAGACTAGGCGCCCCGCGGCGCGCGTCGAATTGAGCCATAAAATCCGGATATCGGACATTGCCTTCCTTGTCTAAAGGCACGTTCTCCATGAAGGTCTCGAATTCCGCATCGCTCATGTCGATTTGAAACCTGCTCTCGATAGCGGCGCGGAATTCTTGTTGCGACACGATGTCTTGATGGTGCTTGTCGATTTTGTGAAACATTCCTAACAGCGCGAGGAAATTTGATTGGAAAAGCGTCATCAGCTTAGATTCGACCGCCGTGACTGTGGATTTCGGTGAGGAAGCGCGGGGATCTTTGTTGAAACGGTGTTTCGGATTTGATAAGATAGCGTGTGGGATACCTTCGTCGCTGCGGTCTTGGAATTTCGTCAAGAACACATCGTAATTTATATCCCCTCTCTCCGGCAACCCACATCTCGCCAAAAGCATGTTCAAAGCGGAATCTTCCCGCAGGTATAAGTCGAACTGGGCGAGCACGCGCCTGAACTCGTCACGCGTGACTTTGCCGGATTTGCCGGGATCGCATTTTCTGAACTCTGCTCTCATTAGCTTGAAGCCTTCGCGGAACTTATCTTTCAACCACTTCTCGATGCTGATGGAGATCTTTCTGTCCAGCTCGCTTCTCGGTATCGATCGACCGCTAGGAGCTGGAGACACACCGTATCCAACGTGCCTATTTTCGACTTTATCAACATCAACCATACCCTTTTCTGGCGGCGTGGACCTTTCTCTAAATTCTATTCCTAACTTTGTCAGCAGGCGCGGTGCCTTGATCACCCCTAAGTTATCGACGTCATATTTCTTCCACAGCTTTTCAAATTCGTGCTCATCCATGAAAAATCCGAGTTTGTTCAACGTGTTCTGAAACTCCGGTTTCACAATATTCGCAGAGCCGCCAGGATTTAGCTGAGGTACCAAGTCCGCGAGATCTAGGAATCTCTGCTTCGCATGTTCTCTCAGCTGGGCGTGAACTTGCGCGGCGGACATTTGAGCTCGGTCTACTTGTTTTCTAGCAATGGGGTCCAGCCAACGAGGGTATTCTGATGACACGCTCTCTCGGAAATGGCTGTAGAATTCATCAAATCTAATTATGGTTCTTTCTTCGAGATGCAAACGCATAAGTAACAGGTGATATTGTTTGGGTGTAACCATTCTACCAAGGATCGAAGTGAGTATGTGCAGTAACGCCTCGGTGGTCACGTTTCCTCTACCTTCAGGATCATTGTTCTTGAACATTTGTCTAACCTGGAAAAATCCACCCGATTGAAATTTTTCTTTGAGAATATTCTCTAATTCATCGATCTCAAGACGGGTTTGTGTTGATGGCCTGGATAATGTACTGTACCGACTGGCATTGCTTGCTCTTGAATCAGCACGACTGAAGTTTCTATTGGAACCGAACACTGGCAATCTTGGCTTGGTTTGGTCAGAAGCTTCTTGAACTTTTACGCCTTCCGGTATTGTGTCCAAAGGTACAGACGCAGTAACTTGCTTCTGCGACGAACGTACGGCGCTGCCGCGCGCTTTCTTATGGCTTGAGCTACGATGCGGCAAGACTTCTTGTTCCACTGCATTTGCTGATCTAATTCCGTCCCTACTCACTCCACGCACAGCAATATTTTCTGGATTTCCTAATCTGGACAGTGGATGTTCAATCTTGGGCAATTGACCAACATGGCCATTCCGGCTAGATGCGACCTGAGACATAACGGCAGTGCTCAGCAGGTACAGTTATCGTAAAACTACGAATGGACACCGCGATACCTCCGCTGATTACTGGATTTCGGCAACTGTGTAGATCGCACGTAGAAATAGCGCAATAGTTGATACTCTTTCCTGAGCCTATACGTGCTCTAGTCGCCCATAGCGACGAGCGTCTTGTCTCTATGGTCGAGCGCAACCTTTATTTGTATTATCCCATTGAAACAAATCTTGCTCTCACGTTTGGCGGATATCTCGCATCTTCGGTACTGGTTGACGCGCTTTGTTAGCTCTCGACACACTTCAATTGTAGTACTCAACTCAGCCTACATTCAATATGTTGTGAATCGATATCGATCACAAAGCTATTGATACCGTAGTATGGAATTCGTTGGTTAATTCATACGATTGTGCGAATGCGGTGGTAAATTATCACGTCAACCGCGCATCCCTACGAATTATTTAAAACGTGACAGTCGATTTTTAGGAACAAAAGTATAGCCCTGACCTACATTTCTACTACACTACTCGGATTCCCGCGTGCCCGGTTCGCTATGCATTAAATATTCCTAAAAACATCCAACATCCAAAAAGATCTTATAAATCTAAAGAAATAATGATTTTATACCAACTGTGGGTGTATTTCTTTTACGGTTTACCCTCAGTAGACATCACGATCGGATAATATGTCGCTTATACCTGAAACAATTGATCAGGAATTATACTCAAAAGTTTGTGAATTGGAAATTGTACATTACTTTGCGTCAGAGTAGCACTCTACTGGCGAGGCATAACGAGCGTTTCAATAAAAGTGACACAATTTTAAGAGGCACTTGAACAGCGAAATTCCGGCGTGTTTGCGGAAACCTATATAGCATATACAATCGCTTGATAAACCGGGGTGTGATAGAAATTAGGATATATCCATTGTCCATGGCCTGCCCAGTGTAATTCTTTATCATATGTAAATCCTATTTGACGAATCAAGCTTCACATCATAAACTATTGTCTCGTTGAATCGAACGAAACATGCCCATTACCCATGGCCAAAGGTCACACTCTCCATCTCTAAGTTGCGTACATGGGAGTTTCTAGTCGGAAGTTGTGCAGGTGCTCATTAGATTCTGTCTAGCACTCTGGGATGTACTTCACGATGGTAATCGCACAATCGACCCTAGAATGATTCGTATCTAAGTTTCATGTGGATGTCTGTCATGATAAACTCAGTAATTCTACGCAAGGACTGGGGTATCAATCGCCCTATCGTCTGTCCACCCTCTTTTTAATCAAGCGCGCACTGCAGTAATCGGAGTCGTGGCGAGATGGAAAACCGCCAAGGGATTTGGAATATTTTTGATGCATCTTTTGAGGCATGACGTGGCAGCTAATCCATAGGAGACTGACTGTGGGTCTTCTCTATGTTACTATCCATCTCTGCCATAACGTCGAGAATCGCCGAAAAACTATCTGACCATAGATTTTCCCTTGCCCATCAATAACGGACTAACAACGCTCGAATGCAGTACGTTTAATTCAATGGCCATTATTCCTTCATACAACGTGAGCGCGATCAAGATAACTCACTCTTTCCGTATAGATCACACTTTTGAACTTTCGGTAAAATGCCGTTCATGCAAGCAAGCATCATTCTGCACGCCGCACTTTGACAGAAGAAAGCGTAGCAATAACTCGGTAATTAACATGTTAAAGTACGAATACATATACAATGTATACCATACATATATGAATGCCACAGTGACAAATTCGCAAGGTTGCTTTCGCCGCGATCGTCCATGCTGCTGAAGTAATTCATCGAAGTGAACACATGTTTCGGCATATTAGGACGTGTGCGTTCTGTCGCGATACCGGTTCATTTGCTTCACATAGGATCCAATTACATATCTGCTTGAACACAACCTCTTCCCGTGAGCACTGTGTATATAACTGATATTCGCCATCCAAGTTACATTTTCGTCTTCCCAATTTGGTTGCTGTCGTCTGAAATTTGATATGCGGGCGTTGTTAGTATATATACGCGACTGACGGATAGTTATTAACGATGAATTTGTACATCGTACATGCAGTTGAGAGCAGGGCTTGGCATAACAACAGTAAGACACCCTCACGATAGCGGTGAATTATCACGCACCGCTACAGATAAATGTCATCATAATTCTAATTCCATGAATTCGACTTGACAAAAAGAACAAATTAACCTCGTTGTTTAAAGTATGGGGCTGATTATCCAAAGTATTTGCTGTCGCTGTACTAGAGTACGTGCATGGGTGCGGTTCAGCCACGCTGAGTAATATCAATTCGCCCATAAGTGTATCAAAACAAAAAATATAATATGAGAAAATATATGAAATGTAATCCAAGCAAGCACAAGGAATAAAAGTAGTCAGCGTTAGTACCCAAGTAGTAGTAAATTTCTACTCTGTCTGAAAGGTAACTGAAAGGTAATCAATAAGTAGATTTGTTCGTAGGCTCCCACACTTTTGGCAGTAACCGGTGGGGGTTATTTAGGAATTGCCAGGTGCGACCAACGGAAAATGACTAACGATGCTACAAGCAGGTACAATCTTCGAAAATATATATATTCAGAAATTACTGGGATTTCAAATGCGTAAAGTGACTCCACTCGATTCGAGTCAATTTGTGTATCGACTCGACTTGTACTCGAGTCATTTTGCATGACTCGAACCAGGTCATACGACTCGAGACTAGGACGGCCAAGATGGACATTTCATCGTAACTTCGAAGAATAGTAAAGTCACCGCATTTTTGGTGTATCCTCAATCAGTCCTAATATTTGGAAATAAGGCCACAAACTGTTAGTAAGACTGAGGAAAACTACGATATCATGAATGCGAGCCATTCTATAGCACTAGCGCTGAGTTGAAAAAAGTGAGTTCAACCGGATTGGACTCAAAACTGAACAGTGAACACAATGACTTGGACTCGGACTCGAGTCAAAACACTATGACTCGGACTCGACACTCTACTCCGTGACTTGGACTCGGACTTGACTCGATGGGGAATTGAAAATGACTCGACTTGACTCGAGTCAAAACTATAAAAATGAGGTTGACTTGTTACTCGGAATATTGCGACTTGGTTACAACCCTGAATCATTTTGCTCATCCCTAGTTATTATGCCCACTCTATGCACCCCAATACTGAAATATTGTCATTGTCCTTCCTACCTTCAACCGACGTGTCTAGTCCCTCAACTTCTTCCTCTGTGATCGAGTCTGCGTTGATGTGAATGTCGACGCCCTCGTCGTCACTGCCGATGCTGTCCACAATCTCCCAAGACTCGGGCACGAAATC
>ATSW01037378.1:0-10055 GCA_000444245.1 Botryllus schlosseri
CGTAAGTATTCAAGGTGAGTTCAACTGAACTTTGAGTTCATTTAGTTCTGTTGTTAGCTCATTTGGTATTTCTAGTCTACTTTTCAGAGTTCTACGTGTTTGATTGTAGATCTCTTTGACTTATTCTTTATTTTGTTGCATCTGATTTCCTTGATCGAATTTTTTCCCAAGTTGTATAATTTTTTGTTTATATATTGCGAGTATTATTCTAGCTTGATCTCTTTTGCTTTCTTCAGTGATGCGACTTAGCTTTTCGAGTATCCTTTCCGCCGTGGATCAATCGTATACAAAGTGTTTCACTGTTTCCGGCTGGTTTCAGCATTTTCTGCACTCGGTGATTGCTATGTTCCCTGATTTTGTATTTAATAAAGATTTTTCCTTACCCTTTGCTCCGAAGAGGTAGCATTCATTTGCGATTTGGTAGTTTTAGTTACTTTTTCTTCATTACTTAGTAAATCTTTTGAGCTCTTGGATGGTGTGTTTGCATTCAATTGGCGGCTTTGGTATTCTTCACCTCAAAGGGTTTTTTGGTCGCAAGGAATATTTCTTTATGCGTTGCTTAAACATTCTTAACCATGCTTCGATTTCACATTCCTAATCAGAACTCTTCCAGCACCCACTTTACCGATTCGAAATCTTTCGGGAGTGTGCATAGTAACATCGTCTGCGAACTGTTGTATCTTCACTTCGTGCTTTCCTATCCTTATTCCTGTTACGTTTCTATTTTTCCCTATCTTCTTTCTGCTATCGGTTAAGCCGCTAGCGTATAAAGGTACTTAGAGGACATCCTTGCTTGAGTTCCCTCTTTATTCTGTTTTTTTTTTCTGTAGGAGCGCCATGTAGGTACACTGTGTTGTCAGAATTTCGTATATCGGTTGTATTAGTCTAGTGACTTTAGTCCCGAACTTGAGTCTTTCGATCGCATCAAAAATATATTTGTGTGATGTCTAGGGCGATTTTTTGACAAGTCAAAATAAGTCAAAATTGTGTCAAAATTGTAGCGTTATAGGTCAAAAATTTGTCAAAATTGTCCACCAAGTCAAATTGTTTTGCAACCTGCATTTAGTTTGTATCATAGATGTTTGCATTGTCGGTGGGCGCGAAGGACTATGTAGCATACATCTGCTTCTAAATAATATTGTTTACGTTGATTCACGAAAAATATTTTTGCCGACTTCAAGTCTTCAAAATTCCGAACTCACTGTTCAAAATCCGCAAATATAACTACTGAAAAAAATTGTCAGTCAACTAATTGGATTGATACTTCGTACTAGTTTGAATCGGAGGGGAAGTCGATGGCGGTACATGCGAGGCGCTCAAACTCCAAACTTCGAAAGTTGATCCAGTAATGGGATGCCGCGAGAGGAACCCCAAGTGTGTGGCACGGGGAGAGCTCGCTGCGCTGCTCGAGATTTAATGTATAATGCAATTTGACGCTTAACGCGCGACGAGACAAATGTATTCTGACTTTTCATACAATAAAAACTCTAGGTTTCAACTAGAGGTGGAAAGGCTTGTCATACAGATGTTTGGTTGAACAGGGAGCACTGAACACTATATATATGGGGACCAATCTCAACGTTCTGTTTTGATGGGCTCATGAGTGCTGTTTTGGTCCTGCAAGAAAGGTCATAAACGTTGAGAACCACCGGTATACAGATGTAAGATCATGAAAGATTTGACAAAATCTTCAAGAACCGTATTTGAAAATTATGATGGATCTGAGAAACTAATAAACCGGTAACTATGTACAATGTACGTAGCCTATATTGTACAACTGTAAAGTGTACACCGTGATCACCAAAAAAAGTAACATCCTTGTGACATGTACTGAGCTTAAGATTATATTCAGCGGTCAGATTCAGGTGGTCGCGTCGGTTCTATAAAACCAGCTCGCGAAATCTTATGAGAGCAGTGAAGTAGTCCGCATTACTACTAGTTGTTGTCAACGACTTTGTGTAATAGAACAGGCTGAAAAAATGAATTTCAGATTGCAGAGGCTGACCAAAAATTGAACCCCACCACAGAGTATGGCTATACCTATTTTGGAAAATGAGTGGAGAATTGTGATGTCACAAAGTTTTGCCTTCACCTCTGACAGCCGTATAGGTTGTAGATCAGGGGCGAGCAATTTCTCCGGTCGGCGGGCTTCATATGGGAAAATGAAGTACTCGGCGGGCTGGATTACAGAATACATGTATTAATCGCGTATTTATCCACTTATACAAGGTATAAATCGTATTTAATGTAAACTTCAACTTTAAAGCATAGTGACCAAAACAGTATTTATTGAATTTCTTAACCTAAAGTACTTCTGTAGCTGTTGAAGTCAATCAGATATCTGTGGTAGTTCAAAGTTGTCAATAAGTTCTTTGAACTCTGGCTGCATGTTGGATGTCGAAACACATGAAGTAAAGACTTCATGTGAACATCAGTTGGGTCGGAACGCAAGTCTTGTCGTGTTAATGTTTATGGTCGGATATGTCTGCACTCAAATATATAGACCCGAACACAACAAGTAGTGTCCTGATTATCTTTCTCAGGTTGGCAAAATCGGATTAATTCTGTGACGCATAATATTTGTCAATACTTGCAGATTAGAATTTCACTTTGACGGTAGAAACTCTCTTCAGGCAGCTCAAAATCTGCGGGGGGTGTCAAACGTAGGCATACCAGGAACGGATTTCCTTCGTTATGAGGAGAACACGATTACAAATTGGTATTTCTTTATTGGGCGCATCATATTGCTCTGCTGTTCGCATCTGAACTGTAGGCTCAAATTACAAATATTAAAGTCAAAAATCAACTCGCATTGAATCGCGTGTAGCACGAAGAAATTTCAAGAAAAAATCAAACCTCCCATTAATTAGGGAGTTAATTCGTTAATTCAATTTGCATATTAACGGCCGCTACAATATCCTGCTCGAAATAAGTGTCGACGGCCGCATAATTTTCCTTCTACTGCCGCAGATTGTCCATCCGTAGACTAAAGAATCGATATTGGGGTTAGATATAGACACGGAACTTGCTGAAAAACTATCTCCTCTTAAAACTTGGGCTTTCTGGGAGCCCGATGTCGTTTTCTCAGCGTCTCGGTCTTGGCAGTGGTGGGCCATTGCACGTCAAGGCAATATTCACATTTCTCATTCACATCAGCAAATTATTTCTCCATAAAATGATATTACCATCGCCGAAACCGTATCAGCTAGTGAGGAATAGTGATATTGGGCAAAAGAGAATAGCTTACTTTAAACAACAACATGTTTAAACTGAAATCAATTTCAGCATTTGAAATGCTATACTAATCGTTTTTCGGAAATTTCAAATCAGCTCACGAGCCGCAAAAGATGACCTCACGGGCCGCGTGTTGGTGAACCCTGGCCTAAATAATGTAGCGTACAAGCACATTTGCACATTGTACAGTTTATGCACTCATGCTTGCATAGTGCAAAGCTATGTCACGTTTTGGACTCCATAAAATCACAGTGTGTACAAGTAATTGGTGAAGAGGTACCGAATTAGTCTACTCATCTCACTCAAGGATGGCGGTAACAGCTAGTTATTATTGCACATAATGATGCATTCATCAAACACTGTGTTGTGTTTCTAGTAGACCCTATAGACGTAATTGTGGATGTGTTCTGTTAGTATTGGTCCCGTAAGCCCACAATCATCCTTCAACGCCGTTTCATCTCCTTCTTTACTCAAATAAGCCACACCTCCACCACCGTCCACCACCCGTGGCGTTAAACATTAGGCTTACATAAGGCATTCACAAAACCTATTACGTTTGTTGGGACATAGAGTAAATACCGATCCATGTTAGCTTATGAGTTAGCTAACATTTTGTAAACAGTACGGTCAGTAAAGCAACTTCTGACTTTGAGAAATAAGTATTCGCTCTCATGACAGTAACTTCTAACAACGGTCGGTACAAGATGACGTATTTGTGCTGACACGGAGCAGGTAGTTCACGTGCTTTTACGTGGCTGGCAACTGGGTAGGCGCGTCACCAGTTACGCTCGAATTGCAGTAGGTCTGATTATAGACCACAATTTAGAACGTCTGGTTGAGACAGAATAATAGTAGCTATGCTGATGTGCATCACAGACAACACGATACATGCTATGCCATGGAAATTGATTCGATATATGTTCAGGAAAGAGCGTATCTAAGCACAGTCTTTGAGTCAAGGAATGTTGCATTGGAGTGATTCGATGTGACTAAGACACGGCAGAGGCATAGTTTCGATTATTTCATCGCGGATCACGCGCGGTCGTGACAGAACACAAATAGGTATCTGACGTCCTTCTTAAAAAGCCATTAACACATCGAGAATATAAATGTAAATATATTATTATTGCGCTCACGGGGAATATCTACTGGAAAAGTAGCCTGTAAATTAACAATACGCACACGGTAATTTTGTAATATTAGGGCGAGTTCCTGGTAGTGAAAACAAGACATGCTAAATTAAATTCTCATTTCATGGATTGTCGTGTTAATGGTATATACTAGCTATACCGGATAACGTATCACATATTACGTATGCCACGGCTGCGCAAGAAAGCATTTCTGATATATGAATGTACTAGCTAGATCAGTGGTGCTCAAGCTGGAGGGCGCAAAAATGGCTCAATTGAAAAAAATTCGCGTTCCGCTGATTTACCTATCATTTATAGTTATTGCTCTGTGTATACTATAGTCCTAATTTCATAATTGAGAATTCCCTCACTAACAGTCATAAACCTTACACGCCATCAAACTATCCGTTGGGATTGTGAGCACTCCGATTGCATTTTGTGATGTGACGATAAGGGTGGCGCGAAACTTTTCACTATCATAAAGGGGAGCGTGTCTATAAAAAAGCTTGAAATCCACTGAGTTAGATCCGTATACTTGACTGATGCGGTGCATGAATCAGAGATGATCGGATCTGAAATTGCTATGTTCTAATCCTATTCAAATCCGAAACTTCAAAATCTAATCCTAATCCAGTAATTTTGTATATTACAATCCTAATCCCAATCCTAATCCGATATAAACTTTGAATTCCTCACAGAAAGCCTACATCCTATGACCATAATTTTTTTAAATGAATAACCACATGATGAGTGCCAAAGTACGTGATGTACCTTTGATAGGACGAAAAACTTTGTCGGCATTCGCCACAAAACATCAATCTCCCCGAAAATCGGTAAATCCAATCCTAATCCTAATCCATCAACAACAAAAAAACTGAAATCGTAATAAAAACTAAATGCTTGTATTGGTGATGTATCAGACTGACAAGACAGATATTTGATTTTAAGTTCTAAGATTAGTTAAGTTATCTGTAGCATCGGTAAATGAGGCCAGGACCTGTCCGTAATCTGCCAAAATAAACACGTGCCAAGACTCTGATAGGGACAAAATGAGCATGTTTGGCAAACAAGGAATTCGATATCACCCAAGCAGGATTGAAAACATGTTTGAACATGACTTCAATACTGTGACTTGGACTCGACTCGACTCATAACACTGTGACCCGGACTTGGCCCTTTAAACGGTGACTTGGACTCGGACTCGACTCGGTGATGAATTGAAAATGACTCGACTTGACCCGAGTCAAAACCACGGAAGTAAGATTGACTCGTGACTCGGAACCATGTGACTTGGTTACAACCCTGCTTGGACCTGCTATAGATAACTAACTTACGGTAGGTTAGCTATTTATAGATCTACACGAGTTTGTGTGCATCATTTTCAAGTGGTCGCAGTATATGGATCTGAGTCATGCTCAAACCTAGATTTCGTCCCTGAACCCGAATCGGATTTGGAGACCCTCTTTAGGCAGATGGATCGGAGTTAGAATGGGAAATTTACCACTCTGGTCTACTGCATACTATAATGTACATTGTACATTGGACATCTATATGGCCGTATCTGTGTACTGGTGCTGGTTTAATCCTAAACAAACCAAAGCATGTGCATTGTGCGTACTGCACGATGGTGACGGACGACATAGCAACGAATAGCTATATCTCATGATGCGTCTAAAGTAGCTTGCATAATCATTATATGGGGCTATGAATGCTTCAACATTATTACAGCCTCTACGTTAAATGGGCACAATATGAACATGATGACGACGCAACCATAATTCTCTTCTTGGTAACTCGCTTGTAAATACACAAGCCGCCATTGTTCGCGCCGAGTCGGCACAAGCAATCCGGCATTTAACAATCTCGTAAAGATTCAATAATATTTGAACCGAGCACATACACAGCGCACGAGAGCGGGTACCTCGCGATTGCGACATTAAATCTTCATTTGAGTGCAAAACATACACTGTTTATAACTTAAGCACGATAAACAAAGGCGGGGCATGGAAAGTGGGCCAACAGCGATGCTACGAGCAATCGTTCATAGTTAGGAAAATCGCTTGTTATTTTACGTTAAACGGTTGATTAGGGGCATCTTTTGAACTAATAATATTCTATGAGTGAGCCGAATGGATGTAAATATGCAATTGTTGGGGATTCGGATAACATGTTCGCAATCATAATCAATGAGGAAATATGAAGATCATTTATTGTCTGTATTGCAGAATTCAGGACAGACTGTGTCAGAAGGAACTGTAATATCGAAGGCTAAAATGACTTAGCAATGAGCATACTTCGACCCTAATAAAATAATAAAGACCGCAGAGTTGGACGCTTAAATTTCTGGATTAGTTGGTAGTATACTTCGCATTCGCAGCTATTTTCGCAGTTTTGAATACTTACAATTATACAGACCGATTCATGATTGTTCGTGTTCATTGTTCGCGCACAGATACAATTGCATTGTACGACAAATATTATCACCTTGAGAAGTTTTTCTTCAATCTCAGCGTACAGGGAGAGAGGAAATCAAAGATGTACTGTTGTATTTTAACTTCATGGCTTTACCGTCCGGTGTAGTTATTTTCCCAGTAATGTTAGCGTGCAAACAGTTTGGGTAGACTTCATATGAGTTATTTATACACAGATTAGGAAAACAGCTGATAGCAGAGTCTGCGCCAATATTGGTTTTACGAAATGAGAATTGTAGATAGTCATGGCTATAAGTAGCGAACACCATAATCACTGTACGACACTCTCAGAGAAAAGATTTATATGTAATCACATCCAAAAGGTGGCACACAAAAATAGAACCTTTACCTCGGAATTCAGAAATCCCGTTCTAGGTTGTCGATCGAATATTTCACCGGGCGATGTCCTACGAAAATGGGCCGTACTGGACGCAGGTCACGAATCACACTGATATCGCCGTGATGTAAATGACCACCGTAATGGAAACACAGTGTACACTAAAAATAACGCAAGAACTAAACGCGACCAAGCTCTTATATACAAAGCCGATATCAGGTGATTTGAACCAGTCTGGTGATAACAATAATTAACAGTTGATCGTTAGGTTTATTACTTCTGGCGGCGTGACCATGTGCATAATTGGACACGAAGGTAACGAAATTCGTAAGCATCTGTACGGCTTACCTTAATGTGAATGGTTATATATTGTGCAGGCTATAGTTCCAATCATTAATATGTGCGGAAGAATCGCCGATCGATTAGAAATCAAAATAAATCCGATGCGACGTCACGCTAAGCGTTAGAAAGCTTTGTTTATGTCACGAGTCCATTTTGGCGAAACGCCTTAAATCAATCAAAGCAAATTCATCTGTATTCAATGCGTAGTTATGGAATCCCCTGCGAGCAAATTACCGAGAAATGGCTTTTATTTTTGGAGGCTCGAGTTTATCTGACTTCGATTCAACAAAAATAATTATATGTGGGCAATTATGTTTTGTGACATGAGTTGTTACAAAACGTTCTTCCAGACACGAGACTATATCTGAAGGAATTTGCAGACAGCGAATCATTCAAATTTTATATGTAGACTATAATAGCCAATCAGTGGGACACACGCGTAACTTGGGCTAACCATACAATTAGGCCGCGGAAATTTGTGAGACCAGGACCCAGAAAACGTATACAAGGGACTATTCATTGACATTGATTCTACAAGGTAACCAATGCCGACTTTGCGACCGGCCAAAATGTGCATGACCTTGCGTTCCGATGATTTCGGAAATATTGCCTTCAATTTGGTTCGTTACTCACTATATATTCTCATTGTCGGATTGGCATGCCCAAATCACGTTATTGCTTTGTGAGTATACAAATGAAATCGGGCTATACTTGCTTCAGTGACTCGCAAAAGTGATATGTGCTTGTGATAACTCTAATTCATTAAAATGTATGTTGCGCATTGACGCTACTGGAAATCTCATGTGCGAATCTGAATCCATTGCAACACAAGTCCGAATACGCTTATATCAAATCCATATTTATATCCAATCTTTGCTTATAGCTCACCTCTGATATCAAAACATTTCTGTTTTAGTATCTTAGAGATTAACAATAAATTGTTAGTAACCTAATTTGACCTGAAATGAAATCTCACATGCTGTGATAATGCGAGTGTTCGTGACATTCGGAAAGACATACCGCTGGGCCGTGGACGTCCCGCCGGAGGCGACGGTACAAGCTGTCAAGGATACTCAGTAAGAAGACTTTCTTTGATACCCATGATAACAAGAGGGAAGAGAAATTTTTGAACCTCGTATACGGCGGTGAGTGATATAAAAATTGTAGGCGTAGAAGGAGATGGTGATCTCATAGTCTCCGATATGTGTTGGACACAAACGTTTGGGGTTACAAGATTCAAATTAACTACACACGAATTCGAAACTTACGATAACAAGTATACTATTCCAAATATAATAGCAGAGCTCGGAGATTCGCTAATGCGTCGACATTAACATTATGTCACCGTGATCGATGCTCGCAATGCTGAAGAGTAGGGGTTAAGATGATAATTTCTGGAGCATTGAGTCGCTAACACCATGACTAAATGTAGGAAAATATATTCGGCAGTTGAGAAAACAAGATATTACATAATGTAACAGAAATCTCTTGGTGGACTACCGCTGTTATTACAAACTATTCCGGCAAGATTCCAGGATGATGTCCACGATGCTTAGTTTCTCTGTTCGTGATACCGCTATGGTACGTCTGGATTTTGCTTACCTTCCAATGAACAATTTACAGGTGCATCTCTCCACGATGAATGGGTACTGCAAGACATCAGCATAAACTCTGGGGCAACACTGGCATGCGAGATCAAAGTAATTAAGAAGCCATCATTGAAAGTATTCTTAGGATACTCTGGCGACATCCTTGAGATCATGGAGGAAATCCATCCATCAACGGTAAGTATCAGAGATCGACGGCATATTGAATTACATGGAATAAGTGGATAATATGGTCAGTGGTATCTTGCAAAAGATGTGATTACCCTTTCCAAGTCGTAGCAGCAATATAAGTGCAGCCGCTAAATTGAGGCTATAGTTTGATAATAAAACTCATTTTAGAATATAAACTAACGGTTGCCACTGATTGGCACGAGAAAATACGCTGCGACCTATTTCGCATACATTTTAATTATTACGTCCCCAATCTTTCGGTGCTACAATATAACCGTGACACGATCTCATATATCCAAATACCCATATTTGCTGCTTCTTTTTTCAGTTGATTGACCGCTCATATCTAAAGACACTCACCGCATCTTGACAGCATTATGTCGGTGCGCGATCGCTAACCATATGATGATCTGTCAAAATGTAATAAATCTTTGTTCACGGTGAATAAACCGCATTGATTTTCATCGCGCAAGTGAATTCGCAAATTAGACTGCAATTTTGTTTCTTACACTTTGTTCATCGCTATATTTGCTGCCCGGCACGACGCTATACTGTAGTTATGTGTTCATTCTATTTTAAAAATTATTAGTCTTTGAGCAGTCCCCAAAATGCAGATTGCAGGTAAAAATTTTCGATTTGACGTTGACTTTCCCACCAAGTTAACCGGATGTGAGCTCGATTACAATATACCCACAGGCAAGCTTCCTCGTTGGTAGATTTTTGGATCCTATATACTATTGCATGTCATCATATAGGCCAGTGG
>ATSW01037421.1:0-16448 GCA_000444245.1 Botryllus schlosseri
AAGTCAGCCTCCACAGATCTCTTTTCTTCTTCAACCCTCGCGTGTCGCAGCTCGAACGCGGATCGCAGTTCGTCTTTTTCACGATCTTTCTCTTCCAGTACTTTCGCGGATGCGTGCGCTTTCTCGTCCGCACAAAGCAGTGCACCTCGCAGCCGCGCTATCTCGCCGCGTTCGTGGCATAGCTCCGCGTTTTTATCGGCGCTCTCTTGCTCCGCGAGGGTCCATCGGTTACGGACTTCCTCCGAAGCCCGTTGGACTTGCGCAAGCTTGCTTTTCAACGCTTCGTTGTCGCTTTGCAGTTGAGCTATCCTACATGACAAGGTTCGCTCACTAGCTCTGGAGAAGGACACCCACGACGCCTTTTCCTCTTCGAACTTGCGCAAACTCTCTTTCAGCTCAACCACGCTCAGCACGGACGACAAGGCCGCTTCTGCGTGTAGTTTTTCAACAAAATCTAGCAGACTTTTTAATGCATGCGACGCACGCGCGACCTTTTCCGTAGCATCGTCTGATTTGCGACTGTCTACACCTAGCAGAGCGTTGAGTGTGTCGACACCTTCGTGGAATATCTTAATCTCAGACTCCCTCCGATTCAAAGTCTTTTCCAACGACTTCACGTTCATATCTAGCTCGTCTACCCTCCTTTTAGCCTCGTCTTTCAACGCGGACTCGCGTTTCCAGTGCGTTTTGTACTCCTTGGCTTTGTCCAACGCGTGTGAGAGCGAGCGTGAGGACGCTCTGAGATCGCCAGCTTGCTGCTTCACGCTGGAGGTGTAAGTCTTGAGCCTGTCGCGCAACGAATCAGCTTGCTTACGAGTCAAGTCCAGCGCGTTCAACGCGTCGGCCAGCTGGTGCTGTAATGCGCTTTTCGTGCTGGTGAAGTCGCCGTTGTCCTAATATTTACAGAAGACAGTTGTTAATAAGAGAGTTCGGCGTTGGGTAATCAAGTGAGATATGTAATATGCATGCGTACTTTTGGCGTTTGCGTTCCTGCGCTTGCGCGCGGACTCCCGGAAAACATCGTCACGTCGGGCGATAAAGACATCCCCTTGGTGTGCTGCGAAACGCTTCCCTGGTAAACGTAAACATCCATTGAAATCAGAGTATGATTAAAGTTCATTGGTGCAAAGTTCAACTAATGCGAACGCATTATACTCGTGCGACAGCTGAGCACAATTACCGCTAACGATCGTCTCGTGATACCGTGCCGTTTACAATTAACCGATTAATATGAATAAGATTGGATAAAATCGAGCAGTCGAAGAAGTTGATTCCGAATGAGTATAAGGATTCCAGTCGAGTCGAGCATTCGAGTATCGCTATTACGACGTCATAACACTATGGGTGATTTTTGGAACGTTTAAATATGTATCTTTTACATATCACTAAGAAAATAGTCCCAGTCACACATTTGATATTTTTTCGACCTATTTCATTGCGTTTTGTGAGAATGCTTCATAGAAATAACTTTTCCATTGATGTGCGTAGCATTGTGCTACATGCTTTGGATGCTGTTTTGCGGCTTATCTTGATTTCACGGCTTCCGCGGACGGATGAAAATGTCGAAACTAAAATTATCGTTGGTGTAATTGACTCTTCCTAGCAATTGCCGTAGAACTTCAGTAGTTGAAAGTAAGTATATCATCAGTACTCCACTGGAATCATTACATAATAGTAATTCAAACTCGAGTACTAATTATGAATACACTATTAGTTACGCATAACTTGAGGGTTGTACCGCAAAATACTCATATCGACACTATTATTTAGCTTCAAGCTTCTCTACAGGCTTTAAATTAGAGGGAAAAACTGCAGCAAATGCGGTATATTGTGTGGCTGTGTATTGATAATAGCAAGTAAACACACTCCTGGACGGCATTATGAGTAAATACGATTACGCAGTTCAATCTACGGGATTACGATATCAAGTACCGGTATAATCGTGGACGGCATTAACAGTAAATATAGGCTACACTTACGCAGTTCAATCTACGGGATTGCGATATCAGGTATACTGGATTCAATTCAAACCATATATCTTACCTCTAACGTAAAATCGCCTTTATGGGCCGCCATTGCTTCTGACTGCTGCGTCTCTTTCTGTAATTCCAATTCCGCAGCCCCTTCAGAATATCTCACATTCTGATCATCCTGTATCGCAATAAGAACACATTAGAGACGCATTAATCAAATACTGCTTGCAACCAAGTTCTTAAATTGCTGACAGCTGACTATACGACCACAACAACGTACTGCCGCAGTACGCATCTGCGCGGTCCATTTAAACGGACGCCAACGGACAAAAGCAACCCGATCCAGCTGAATCACTCCAAGCATTCTTTCTGCTCCGTGTGTACATAGCGGGTGGAAACTCTATTTGCGACCGTAGCCATCTACACGAATACATAAAATAATAGGATCTAACATCAAGTATTGTAATCCGTCGAAAACAAATAAAATACCACTCGATAGTGATACAACTGGGTTGAAACGTTAGGCTAATACCATAACGTCAGCGTTCAAGATTAGGGGATCACTATCTGTCATAGATATATCGACTTCGTATACCGACAATGTCATTTCATTTCCATCTCATGTCGTTGTATGCTATCTTCCGTTACATTTCATTAAGTGTGCAACTGTGCAGTGTGGATGGCTCGTACTCAAATTTTCTAGGCCGGGGCGGGTGTTAGATCCAAAGAATATTACAAGCTGGAGTACTTGTACTGTTTCAAAGTACTCTAGCAGACTTGGACAATTAGATAAAGAATTCTATAGTCGTCTCATTGGCTTGATTAGAGCAAAATGCCTGTGATCTAATTCGAATCGAAGACGTGGAATGTTCATTTGCTCTAGTTGTAGTTCTAATCTAATTTGTGAAATGTTGATATGGTCTAATTTTAATTCAAATCTAATTTCTGGTTTTGCTGACAATGATACAGAACTGTATAGTGCGAAATGAGCTAAGCTTGCTGTACAGACATTTGTCATTCTCATGCCTATAAATGACAACTCTGATTTGATGTGAACACAACTTGATTCACTTTTTAAGTTTTGGCGAATTGGGTAATTCTAATTCTGAAATAATTTGAAAATAATGTGTAGCTATAATTCGAATTCTAGTCTAATTTGGAAAATTGTGTAGCTGTACTTCTAATTCCAATCTAATTTGGAAAAAATGTGTAGCTATAATTCCATAATTCTGATCTAATTTGGAAAAGCTGAAAATTTTGTAGCTACCCAACTATGTACTCCAGAGTATTTATCTACTTCCGTCACGTTTATAGGCTACATCCACTTTTATACTCCAGCAGGTTTGAAGCCAAAATACTCATGTTAACGATTTTGTCGAATAGAACTCCTTCTTTCGTAGAAATCCTTCCTATCTTTTCATTATACCGCAATCTTATGGTGTTTTGAAAAGACGAAACTGCTAATAAACTGAATAACATAATCATATTTGAATAAGCCCGAATATTTTCGACTGCCAGGGGTAGGCCTAATCGTCAGCAACTATAGCAGAGAATTGAAAAGATTATCGCATATCAATAATCGTATCAACAAATACTGATACTAAATACTAATAAACTGTCTTGAACTCAACACACTTACTTTTTCCTTAGTAGAAGGTAGCTCATTCGACAGCCCGACTCCTTTGGCGGCCTGCAAAGCTCTGTGATGACGAGGCGATAAATTGTAATAAAACGATGCGCCGACAGCGGGCAAAGCCGGGCCGCTGCGCTCCGACGACTGATTGGACGAAGACGAGTGACGCCGTTTGTGCAGTGAGGTCTCAGTCCAAGCGTCCGACGAATTCCCAGAAGGAGAAGGCATCGGCTGTTCCGGCTCTACAGAATAGGTATACGAAACTATTTACAGCTTGCGATGAAACGGCAAGCGAGAGGCTATTAGGAATACCACGTTAGGTAAACAGACTGAAAACGAATTGTTAGCTCTGTTGAATAGTTGCTTTATGTCTAATATTGGACGTGAAGTCTATTGTTGTAGCTCGAGAGTGGAAAACCCCGAATGGAGAAATACGAGTCGCCCATTCGAGATGTATCCAGCAGGCTTTGTTGTTTAATTATAAGAGCGAAATGCTGGTAATTTAATTCTAATCTAAATAGCGAAATGTTTTTATGATCTAATCTTAATTCTAGTTTCATTTCTGGTTTTCCTGAAAATGGTACAGCACTGTATAGTGTGAAGCGAGTCAATCCTGTACATACCTTTGCTATTCTCATGCTTATGCGGATGAACTCTGACTTGGCACGAACTTAACATGATTTTTATCGCACCACATTCAAATATGAAATTGAATTCAGTTTCCAAGTTTTTTGGGAATTCGCGAATTCCAATTCTAATCTAATTCAGAGAAAACTGTGTAGCTATAATTCTAGTTCTAATCTAATTTGGAAAAACTGTGAAGCAATAATTCTAATTCTGATATAATTTCGAAAAAAAACTGTGTAGCAATAATTCTAATTGTAATATAATTTCGAATAAAAAACTGTGTAGCTATAATTCTAGTTCTAATCTAATTTGGAGAAAAACTGCGCAGCACTTATTCTAATTGTAATATAATTCCGAAAAAAACTGTGTAGCAATAATTCTAATTATAATCTAATTTGGAGAAAACTGTGTAGCAATAATTCTAATTGTAATATAATTTAGAAAAAAACTGCAGTAATAATTCTACTCCTAATCTAATTCGGAAAGGGCTGAAAATTTTATAGTCGTCCGACTCTGGCACCCAGAGGTGTTCAGTAACGAATTACCTCTACTTTTTCGGAGTACTCAAGTAGGTTTTGTCCATACTCGCACTACTTAGGCTTCTCGATTGTAATACTTCTGCATCAACTTGAACAGCTTTTTAAAAAAAAACTGCGTGCCATTTACAATTTGGATTTTGAAAGTAAAAGGTATAGTTTTGGGATCTTTTTTATGACTGAAATTGGCATACAGTCTTAGCGAAAAGGTTGTGTGTTCACTTCATACCCAAAGGGCAGAAAAGGGTGGTACGCGAAAGCAGAACCTAACTCTGAATTCTATCGCGGTCATAAATCATACGTAACTACGTACAATACATGCATAATTTGGGTTACAATATTGTACTCGAATTATAACGCTGTATAAGTCTAAGGCAGGTTCTGGTTTCATGTGTCATGATTGTACAAATGTCCATATATATTTACACCCGTATATCAGGGGTGACACACGGGTGGAAATACATACACTTCTCGCCGAGAGTGTATAGGAATCGCGTGAAATTGACTCGGCATCGCAATAGCCAAGTATATTTCAAAGAGCATGCCTATTTGCGGCGTCGTCAGTCATTTTTCGATGGTCGCGAAGATGCTATTTACAATTTTGGAAGCACTCGCCTCCGACAAACTGTTAAAAGTACTCGACCCCACGATCAAATCTGTTCTTTTAATCTCGTTACTTCAGAGCACTTTTCAGGACTTGCATTTTCTATTTTCCCTTGAAGTAGTTTAAACATGCTTTTGAAATTGTTACTTCAACTTGTAATTGAGTAAAAATTACCTCGTTACTTCTACTTCTACTCAACTACCAACGCTGATTACTTTCATCACTTCTGGATATTTGATGCCTATAGAAATAATGCATTTCGTGTCAGTGTTTTCAATGCAAATTCCGATCAATAGTAATAGGACGTTTGTATTTTTGTCCTCGATGATTTCGCGGCATATACGCCATGATATACATACACACGATCTCTGCACCTGCACCTGCACATGCATACCATGAGCGCATGATGTGCATATGCCGCTGGACAATGAAGGTGCAGAAACAGCCTTTAAAGCCTTCTAAGTCTTGCATCACCCTTTCATGCTATCCCGGAAATGCTCAGCGCCAAGCGGGGAAGCCAAGGATACCAGTTTTATTGAGTGGGTCTGTGGTCTGACCCGGCCGGGCTTGAACCATCGACCTACCGAACAAGAACTTATCCACACTTACGAAAACAGCCTCCGTCGCTTTCGCTGGCTTTGCGGAATTCTAACACGCCCCTCGGGCTGGGAGGTGCGTCCTCGTCGCGTAGCGGTATTTCTACCCACTCGGAATTGGCGTCGTCGCGGTCAATTTGCGGGAAGACCGTCTCTGAGCTTGTGCTTTGAGAGCCATCCTGAGTGACAGCGTCTGACGGCCGAGCGCGTGTGACCCAGTTCATCGCTGCGCAGGGAATATAATAGTCAATAAATGTGAAGTGGATTGTCTTAGGATTGTAACCAAGTCACAAGGTTCCGAGTCAATCCAACGATTCAAGTCGAGTCATTCTCAATTTTCCAGAGTCCAGTGGCGTTTCGACATGTTTGTATAAGGTTAATGGTTATGGTCCTTTTTCTCTGCAACTCGATACTCCTTTATTATGATTCTTCAGCTGCCGTTATCTGGCACTTAGGGCCCAGTTTCGTACTAGGCTTTTGTAGGACACAGCTTATGCGACTTGGACGGCGATGACGGGCCTAGATAAACCTCCAATCTAATCGTGTTCACAATCTCATTATACCGCTGATGTACACACACCGTATGTCTCACGCCAGTGGGCAGCAGTTATCCATATCCATTTTGTTTCAATTGTATGACTTGGACAACTAGACAATTTGATTAATTAGATCGAAATGCCGGTAATCTAATTCTAATCTAAGTTTTGGAATGTTTCCCTGCCAGAATTTCAATTATAGCTGAATTTCTGGTTTTCCTGAAAGTGCTACAGGAGAACAATATCATGAATACGAAACGAGCCAAGCTTGGTGTACAAATATTTGCCATTTTCGTGCTTATGAGATTGATCTCTGATTTGAAACGAACTGAGCTTGATTTTGTGTATTTCTTTCTACATCAAAATTGTATTCAATTTCCAAGTTTCTGCGAATTCAGTCATTCTAATATTAATCTAATTTGGAAAAAAGCTGTGTAACTATAATTCTCATTGTAATATAATTTGTAAAATCTGTACATTTTCTAGTTGTCCAACTATGTACTTTTGATTATTCGTTCATACCAGTACCATATGGTACTATAACTGTACACTACACAGTAACGGCGAAGCAATCATATACGTATCACCCAACCAGCCAGGCCCATAAAAAGATTTATAGTGAGAATGTGATCGCTCATGGTAACTACTATTATGAATAGGGTACGGTCCTACCTGAAGCGCGGATGTATTCCTCGGTCGACTTGCTGGCCCTCTGCAACGCAGCGAACATGGCAAAGTCTCAAGAAATATACTACGGTAATCTGGCGATGATCAGCTGATTTCATTGTTACCACGTGTTGCTAAGTGTTGCTTGTCTTCCATTGTGCTGCAACAGACACGGGGTAATTCATTGCATATTGCCTCAGTACACCATCTGGTGTACCGACATTAGCAGGGACGTAAATTAAACAGAACGCGAATTTAGACCACGTTAGTTACCAGTTTAAATGAGTGACCTATTACTTCATATGAATCTGAGTCATCTAAGCGCCTCGTACACTAGATGTCCCGGTTAAAAATGCCGATTGATAGTGTACTGTACAAGTGCATACCTTGGCCATAGCATCGTCGTAAAAATTTAAGCACGTATTGCTACAATATAGCTATCCATCTAACTAAAGTAAACCGGTTTACCTTAGTTACGGAACACTGTACGTTGCTAAGATATTACATACAGTAATAGGCCTCATACCATCACTCGTTCATTATTTGTATTAAACCATAGATGTATGATTAAACAAACATATAATCGGCAAACTGAGTTCGTATTCGTGACTCAAGTTAGTTTCTTTGGTATCCCCCTATTTACAATTATAGATATCTGACTAGTTTAAACCCGTTTACCTTAATTATTTAAAGAACACAGGTCTCACTCTCAGACCATCACTCGGAGATTATTTATATTAGACAAAACTATAATCGAATTCGAACACGTACCTCACATCGTAGGCCACTAATAAATCATCAATATCATCATTATTATTCGATAATCGCTCATTACTCTCTTCGGCTTTCGGCAATTTAATTTCGGACGTCGCTACACCTATCTCAGCATTGGCTGTTAGATATAGCCCACGCGACGTTGCTATAGCTTGTGGATTGATACCATTCCATTCTTTTCTTTAAACATTCGATGAGATTGCTTCCTTTGTTATCTCGGTTGAATACACCACTCCAACTGATGTATACTGTAGTTGACTCTGTCAACGTGAATTGGACCTTAGCGTATTATTAGGACTATCATGTGTGGCCAACACACATTGTATCTTACATCTTGTAACTAGTCAAAGCCAGTATCGTTCTTGTGTATTGCGCAAGTTTTAGAAAGATATATCTGCCTTTTTCGTACCGCTAAATTTCACCAACTTTGTTACGTAAAACTGAGTTTTAAAAAGATATCTCTGCCTTTTTCGTACCGCGACTATTTCGCGATCCGTATCCCTATTGGCCAGACTTCACAACCTCTGTTACGTAAAACTAAAGTGCTACATTGATATCGCTGCCCTTTTAGTGTCGCGAGTATTTCGTGATACTTCGTGATCCGTATTCCTATTGGCTAAATACTGCATGACGCTTTCCGCAATTCGTTCCCTCATTGGCTAAAAGTTGCAACCATTGTTTCGTACTACTGTAGTATAGACTTGATCATTTGATCACGTAAGGTCAGACTCATTTTAACCGCTACTAGGACGGACGTTTTCCTTTCTTGTCGTTTCCACGTGTATACGCAAATACATTCGTGTCAGAGAACTCGCTGTGAATTGAAGAGCTTGCAACAGTAAGGACATTAGGACAACCTATAGGACCACACTACTGCTGCATGGTGCCTATGCGTGAGATCAACCACAGCTAACACCTCTTACGACAGAAGCAGACGTTCGCCAACGCCGTCATCGTTCGACATCGCATCCTGGACATTCTATCCGGTGACCCGTTTATTTATATATTCCAATTCTGAAATACGTTTCACGACAGCAGAATCTCGGGTATCATATACGGCATTTCTTAGAGTGTACCTTTTAGTGCATGTCGCATACGTAATCATTTTATTAGAAACGTGTTTTACTGCATTTCTCCATGGCGAGTAATGATGATACTAAGCCCGTTTCGGCCCCTTGCCCTGACGTTGAGAACCCTAAATATGTCAAGCTCGAGAAATCTTTACCCGGGGAGCTCGACGACATGGTTAGCACGCATAATAACGATAGCCAAGTAGAAGTTCGTTCTACACCAGCTGATGTAGATGATAAAATACGTGTACAGCGTCTCGCAGACCAGAATAATCGTGACGCAGCAATTTTGTTGAATCGGGCCGTAGGAGCTGAAGGTGGTATTGGCTACCATCCGGACTCCAATCCCCACTCTGATCACAGACATTATGAGAACGATGTAGATACCTTGCTGCCTACACCTCGCCTTACGCTTTTATCTGATCATCCTAATGTCAATACTTCGAGGCGCGCGCGTCTTCGATCAGAGCCAGTTGCCACGCCACAACCAGCACCAGTTGTGCCGACACCAACCAAGGCACATTCCGACAGCCCTACCTCTGAAATGGGCTCAACGGAGTATCGAGAGTACATAGACAGAGAGCGCCGAGAGCTGAGGGATGTCATCAATAAAATGCCTCGTGTCAAATTCGATGTCCGCTACCCGTCACAGTTTTTTGCACTAGCTGATATGGCTTTTGAGGCCAACGACATTCAATCCAATCACGCAAAGTCATCCTATCTGATGTTGACTATCGATCATGACATCGTCCAACGCACATTTGGATCGGCCATAGATACTAAGAAAATTGACAGCTATGATTCCGCAAAGCGAGCGTTATTGCGCAGATTTCAGACCCCAGTAAGCGCCCTGGCGAACAATTTCAGCGGAATTTTAAAAATCGCAAAGTCAGGCGGCTTAACCCCTGAAGAGGCCTATGACACTGTCGTTCAATACCACGCTGGTTTTGTTGATTGTGACGCGACAAGACGCACAATGAAATCAATGTTTGAGACTCTTCTAGACGATCGCCTTAAGCCGTCAATGATCGTTCATGGAGCCGAAAAATCGCTGGACGACCTGCTAACCATTGCTCAACTCGCCGCTGCCAGAATAGCCGACAGACCGCAATACATCAATGCTGTACAGACGAACACCACATATGAAGTGAGGGAGTCCGACAGAACCGCTACCCTGGAGAGAATGCTCAAACAGCTGCAAGACGACTTCAAACGGAGTGGGGTTTACAAGAAAGAGCCAGATGCTTCCAAAAACAGGTACAACCTCTGCTGGTTTCATAGAAAATATGGACATAAGGCACAGAAATGCGCCGCCCCGGACACATGCCAATTTGAGGCATACCATAAAGCTATGACGACTTCGAATCAGAATCAAAATTTTTGATTGGGGTGAAATTGGTCGATGACATTCCTGTGATAAACGAAGTCGATCTTCTTCACCCGCCATCATACACGGGCTCAAATTTGCTATTCCTCTACGATTTTACTACGAACTCTATATTACTGATTGACTCGGGCAGCGAACGATGCTTCAAAAAAGTGATACCAGAGACGTTCGACAAGCCCACAATCACTTTTCGTTGCCCCAACGGATCACGCCTGTACGGCTACGGGTCCGACGATCTGTCATTAACTTTTGGGTCGGGCACAGCGTATACCTTCCCCTTTGAAAAAGCGAACGTTCCTTACGATATCATAGGCGCGGACTTCATCCGCCATTTTGGTTGGGTCATTGACTTGAAACACCGCACGATCCATGACGAGGAACGTGACGTCACTCTGACAGCGGTATCTAGCATAGAAACTGCTGGTTTGGTCTCGCACCTTACCACTGATTGCGCTAACGACAAGCTCGCAGCCTTGCTCTCCAGATATCAGGTACTATTTGATGCTGAGTTAGATCGACCACCCCTTGAAGGTTTCCTTTTCGACATATGCCTAACTGCAAACGCTCCTGTGATCGCATTACCAGAACGTAGGATTCCTACCAAATACAGAGACCAAGTCCGGGCGAAACTGCAGGTTTGGAAAGATAGAGGCTGGATTGTGGAGAGTAATTCGCCTTACTCCAGCCCAGCACATGTCGTTGCCAAGAAAAACGGCATCGATTGTCGCATCTGCTTCGACTACCGCGCAGTTAACGAATGGACAGCAAAAAATACTTACCCGATCAGCTACCTACGGGACTTCACACAGCAGTTATACGGGTGCACCGTGTTCTCCACCCTAGACATCTCCGATGGTTTCTACATAATCGAGATGTCTGAAAGGGCATCGGAAATCGCGGCTTTCGCTGTAGATTCAGCAGTTTATTGCCCGAAGAGGCTGGCGATGGGATTACGAAACTCCCCCAGCTTCTTTTCGTTCACACTACGACAACTGTTTCACGGCGTAAAAGACACATTCGTCTTCCTGGACGACATTCTCGTTGGCTCGGCGACCTGGGAACAACATCTGGCAACGTTGACAGAGGTATTTACCATTATGGAACGTGTAGGAATCCCTATAAATGCTAAAAAGTCTAAATTTGGTCGCACTTCGGTCGATTTCCTTGGCCACTTGGTAACACCACAGGGAATCCAACCAACTGACGATAAGACGAAAGCCATCAGAGAATTTCCAAAGCCAGAGCGTCTGAAAGCTCTTCGACGTTTCTGCGGGATGGCCACGTTTTACCATCGCCTGATTCCACGTTTCGCCGAAGCTGCGCAGCCGCTGTTTGACTTGATCGCATCGTGCAAGACAAGGGACGAACGCCTCAAATGGTCGCCAGCAACCGACAACAGCTTTTACACAATCAAGAAACTACTCATGGACACAACGGCCATCGCACACCCTAACAAGGACGCCAGGTTAGCGCTCTTTACCGATGCATCGCTGACAGCGATGGCAGCAGTCCTGAACCAATATGAGCCTGACGGAACGTTGGTGCCGCTGGGCTTCTTTTCAAAATCATTCAAAGCCAACCAGAAGTCGTTTGACATTTTTGATAAAGAACTGCTTGCGTGCAAGCACGCGGTTGTATATTTTAACACATTTCTCCGCGGTAGGTCTTTCGACCTGTACGTCGATTCAAAATCTCTTTTCCAGACGCTTACCTCAAGCTCCAACGAATTGAAACTGGCTAGACAGAATCGCTACCGATCAATCGTACTCGATTATTCGCCGACTGTCAAGCTGTTAGCTGGAGAGGCTAACACGGTCGCGGATTGCTTGTCGCGGCCCGAGTTGCTAATTGATACGATGACTTCCCAGTATGAAACGCAATCCAGCGAGGACGAATCCGAAACACCGACTGAGCCGTACCCGTGCATTAATAACTTGATACACGATCAAGGTGATATTGTTTCAGCAGGTGAACTCTCTTGTGCTCAGAGCGCAGATGACGAACTAACATCGCTGCTCAACGCGCCACCAGAAACTTCAATCGGGTTAGTGAAACGCCGGTTTGGTAATCACCACCTCTGGTGCAGAATCTCCGACCGCGACAAGCCGAGACCGTTCGTGCCCGCTTCGCTACGCCGGCGTATCTTCAAGATGCTTCACAGCCTCTCACATCCAGGGAACAAATCGACCGCGGAACTCATCAGCCGAGCCCATTTCTGGCCTAATATGCAGAAAGAGATCGTCTCCTGGTCAAAGCAATGTGCTAATTGCCAAGCATGTAAGATTAATATTCACAATCGTCCGCAGTTATCGAATCTGCCCATACCACACAAGCGCTGGATGTCTGTCAACGTCGACGTTGCAGGCCCCTTGCCGGAGTGCCGAGGATACAGGTATGTGCTGGTAGTTGTATGCCGTTTCACGCGGTTCATGGTGGCAATTCCCATGATCAAGTGCGACGCAGAAAGCGTGTGTGACGCGTTCATGTGGGGCTATGCCAGCTTGCTTGGAAGCCCCAGGGTCCTGATCTGTGACAACGCGTCGTACTTCCGGTCGGCTATCTTCACCTCATTGATGCAAGAAATTGGAACAGACCTCCAATTCTCAATTCCTTACTGCGCGCGTACGAACTCTATGGTCGAAAGGTCGATAAAGTCGCTTAAAACGAGCCTGAGAGCGCACGGCAACGCACACAATTGGGTTGCACACCTGGGTTGGGCATTGTGGGGCATTCGTTCGTCAGTGAAAACCGACCTTGGGTACACTTCCTACGAAATGATGTTCGGAGAGAACGTACGCCTGCCGGGTGAGTTGGTGGAGTACAGCGATCCTACTTCTCAACCTTCATTACAGCGAATGGACTACGTTCAAGACATCTACAACTTCTTGGGTGCCATGAAACCTACAGGTACTCGAGTTGACCGTGTCAACGAGGTTTTACAGAAAGATCTGCACAAGTGCAAGTATGTGTACGTCAAAGAACCGTCCCTCATGCACGGACTACGAGCGACTTATCTGGGTCCATACGAGATACTGCACAGAGGCAAGCATCATTTGAAGATCTCTATTTCAGGCCGCACTCGCAGCGTATCACTGGATGATGTTAAAGTCGCGTACTACGCCGGCGATGGAATGTCTGATTACTCGCGACCCGTGCCGAACACGCCTGCGTCATCTGGTTCCAGGGAGCACGTGGTTGACGTGTCCACACCTAATGCAGGTAGCGCTGGAAATCTTGCCACTAACGCCAGGCCTGACTCCCACCCGATTGCTGAGAACTCCGTACAAGGCAATTCCGCACCAGCAAATCCTGTGGATTCCAATGAGGCGGATTTATGCACACGTGGCTCGAGCACTGTCGAAGCTAATGTATCGACTTTTCATTCCAGAAACTCTGTAATTACGCCAGTCGTAACGAGAGCGGGACGCAGTGTCCGCAAACCGAAGCCATTTCACGAGTACGGACCGTTTGCAATCAGTACTCTGTTTTCTCCTCCCGAGGGTGTGGACACAGACACCCCTAGCGAAGGGAAGCAATTTTAATACTTCGATTGAGGTTAACCTCTGACTCTGACGTGTTCCAGACTAACCGTCAACACCACGTCGGTGGAAAAATATGTTTTGTTTCAGAGAAACAGGAGTTCACCCATTCCTTCTTTTAGGAAATTTGTCGCAGAATGGGGGCGAGGAGAGACGTTACTTGCCACAACAAACGCATTGCACCTGGAATCGCGATGGGCGAGCTAACGGTCCAGGTTTCTCCAGAACTTATGTTCACAACGCTCTAATTAATACTACAATCCCCCTACTACAAAACTTGACGCTCATATGGTAGTTCTTTCTGACTGCCGTACGGTCTTAGGCAATTGCCTTACGGCGCTTGGGACTGTTTTCTGGGATCACATGATTGCAAAATGGTCATGTCCCACTATATCCCTCTAATCTAAAGCTTCAATAGTGATGCATTTTTAGCTCGCATTCGATAGTTGTACCAGTAGAGGTACAGAGGACCTTAAAGCTTTCGTTTTGTTCAGCGCGCACAGTTGCTGCTGAAACTGACCAGATGCCTACGCGGGAAGCGTCGGCCTGGTCAACGGCTTCTACACTCAGCCGATTCGCTGTCAAGCATAGGACGTGAAATCGCTGGGCTTGGGTATGTCTGCTGGCAGGCTAAAAGATACAAGCGCATCGACGAACGTCCGCTGCTCGCGAAATTTCAGCAGTTACACTGGAATCGTTCGAAAGGTATAGAAGTTTAATGCCTCACTCAAATAACTTGAAGTGCGTGGTGGAAATTAACCAGTTTTATGCTGACAATAGCCATTGATACCTGTGTCACTCAGTCTTTTCCACCATCACGTTCTCTCCTCAAGTGGCCCACGGATGAGAATTCTTGGAGACTTTTTTTTTGTACCTAAATAACTGTATTCAGCATACGGTTACAGTCCATGATAACCCATTTTTGTGGATGGTACTTCAGCGCCAGACCAATAGCGATATTAGGATTATATGTCTTGCTCAACAATTAGATATGGCAGGGCACATTTGCCTTAGCGCCATTTTAAAACGTGCAAAATCGAAATAAATATATTTTTCAATTATACAACGACTTAGCCGCAGGTACTATCACTGAGACCATAATGTGCGTTCTTACCATGTTGTCGAGCACCACACCCAACCTTACTTCTATACCTTATTGGCAGGCTAACTTATCATTATTGCTTTGCCATGGATGCTGTTTAAGTGTTTACATTTCTGTTAGTTTGTTGACCGTGCTAGGCTGTTTTTAGTTAATAGGTCCTTTTACCCGTGATGCTGTCGTGAGCCATTTCAGACCAACCTGTTCGTCCAAATGTTCATGAACACTGCGACACCCGATATACTACTCCACATTCGCGGATCGAAATGTATTCGTCCACTTCCATCGGGCAACGATTCGGGTGACGATACTGAGCGACCTTATTCTACTGTATGACCTCGCGCTAAATCAACAAGATGCTAGCGACTGACTGCTCCGATCTACGCCGCCTGATGCATATTCCGCATCCAGCCGAAAATCCGGTCCAGAACGCTCTATCTTCAGACGATGACTGCCACGATCGCATCTGCGGCTGCTCCGCTGACACACGTATTGTTCAGCTGGAAAACTACGAGCGTAACCACGAGGTCTCAAGAATACACAATTTCGTCACCCGACGGCCGTCGACGACAACAGCCCACGCCGATTCCGCGAATGAGTAGCGCCCCGCGTTTTCCGTTGCATTTACCGACCGAGGTATTGCAACACCCAGCGTTCGCGTTACAATTACCGACCGAGGAATTGTAGCACTCCACGTTTCGCATGGCTATTACCGATCGAGGTATTGTGACACATGCAACTGGTCACACCTGTATTACACGGTGACCTCGACTTTCAAGTTGTTTTGCCCCCTCGCTGCGCGACGATCTTGGATCGACGGACTCTTGCGCCACGCACGCGTCGGTGTAGTTAAATTGTTATTTTGTGTTTAGGCTTAACTGGTTAATAGGCTAATGTTGTTTATTGTAAAACATAAAACTTACTCTGACATGACCAAAAATTATCCTCTGTATTTGGCCTCGTTCCTTGATTAGATTATGCACATTACTGTTGTATAATCGTCTGTTGTTGACTGATATACCAATTCACATTAACCTGCCTTTCCCTTTCATTGAAACCAAGTGAAATTCCTTTTCCGAGGAGGGGATAATGTAGTTGACTCTGTCAACGTGAATTGGACCTTAGCGTATTATTAGGACTATCATGTGTGGCCAACACACATTGTATCTTACATCTTGTAACTAGTCAAAGCCAGTATCGTTCTTGTGTATTGCGCAAGTTTTAGAAAGATATATCTGCCTTTTTCGTACCGCTAAATTTCACCAACTTTGTTACGTAAAACTGAGTTTTAAAAAGATATCTCTGCCTTTTTCGTACCGCGACTATTTCGCGATCCGTATCCCTATTGGCCAGACTTCACAACCTCTGTTACGTAAAACTAAAGTGCTACATTGATATCGCTGCCCTT
>ATSW01037438.1:0-10072 GCA_000444245.1 Botryllus schlosseri
GACGTTGTAGTCTTAGGAGGTTGTAATCCCCTTGCATATTCGTCGGAAATCTTTTTACCCCTGTCGCGCATTACAGTAATCCAAGTGTTACAAGATGTTCAACACGGAAACGTCTGTTTATCCATGTTTGAGCAAGTCCTTTCAGACTGATTCTTTGTAGTTGCTTTGTTCTTACGGAACTCTTTCGCTGGTGTAATGTAACAGTTTTGCGGGACAACAAACGGTGAATGATAACCCGAAGTGTTCAATGAGCATTCAGTAACTGACAGCTTGCTTGTTATATCCCGATGATATCAGCTTTCGTCACACACACAAGAGAGTCTTAGGTTATCAACGGGCGGGCCGCGCTCCGGCGTCGTCATTAGCCGTAATATTATCCGACGCCTGCTCTCAAATATTTAGATTTCGAACACTTCACCGTATGCGATTATTCACTTTCCTTGATACACATTACGATAAATAATAATGCGAGTCATTTCGCTAACTGTACCCACAATCGCGTCACCGTAAAAGGGTATCGAAAACTTTCGACCGGAATAGCTATAACTTTAATATATATCACAATCATAAGCATACAGAACAGCAATGAGTCTTGTTTGCATTGTCTGATAATAACGGGCTGCTCGCGAACCATCTCAGTATTTTTTACGATCGGCTGCAGTAAAAGTGTAGGCCTGCCAGAGGAAACCAGTCATACGAAAATTGGACCCAGTTATAAATTACGTTAGTTATTAAAATATGATATCAATATGATGTCAACATCGCGGTGGGTCTGTTTATGTTGCATTTTGATCATTCGAACACATACATCTAAAATGTAGGGCCTACAGCACCCCGTAACCTGAAGGATTTGCTCACTAGTGAAGCCTAGGTATTACAATAATGGATTCGTAATAAGATATAAGCGTATAACATATTTACACGCTCGTTTTTAGTCGAAATGTTAGTATAGTGTTTCCTGCCCTGGGTGCGCGGTTACGCCGTTGACAAATCACACGACTTGTTCATATTATTTCAATTCCATCTCTACCAGTTGCTGACGATTACCCCTGTCGAGTGCCACCCTAAATAGTCCGGTTGATTTCAATCTGTATACATTATATTATTCAATTGTGTATTGAAGATCTGTACCTCCAAGAAGCTCTTCATTCTTCAATATGAGTATATTATTCAATTGTACACAGATCATATTTACCGCCGTAGATGAAACTATTGGCGTATCGTAAGGGTACAGTGACCGGAATAGCTGTCGCTCAAATCTCCGATGATGCGTGTCAACTCGTTTCGCCGATCGAGATGTTCATCTTCAATATACTATTCAATGTTTATCTTGGTACAAAATATGTGCTACTGCGTCTTGTGTCTGTAGAATGCCAATATATTTAGAAAGTGCTGCATTTTGACAAGGTCCGTGTTATGTCTTATTGATGGGTATGTAATTAACTTCCGACTTTACTGTAGTCAAAGCAAGGTGAAGATGATGGTATATGCTTTTTGCCTAGTCGGCGACTCTTACAGGCGCCTCACAGTTCATTTTACCTTGTGAATAATTTACTAGGTTGTCGTACTTTCCGGAACAAATCACAGAGCGTTCAACGGTAAAAGAATCAAATGCCATCAATTGTATGCTCATTTCGTTAAACAGTAGGAGTTTCGGCCGAAGCCATATAAAAGTAATCATCTCAACGCGTAGTTTGTTAATGAACTATCAGCGCGTTGCACCTGTACATTTTTCATGAAGTTGTACACAATGGTAGCGTGTTTGGAATTGAGCAAATAGTACACAGCCTCCCGACTGGTAATAAATTTCGCTTGGCGAAGGCCGTGACCCTGCGTTGCCAATAACGAGGTCGCAAAACGAATGACTTCATCTGGTTTACGTACGGCATTGTGCGTTGCTTTGGGAGTTGAATCCTCCTTGAAGCCGACTGCTCTGGGTAATGAAATCAAAACAACTGAAGAAACAAAACGTTCATGCTCTGTTTCAATGTAAAAGGAACCCATGAACCAACTGTACGCCATAGACCATAGTATTATATCTCTTATTAGACAGACTTGTGTATGAATAAGAATGAGCTACTGTGTTTAGTTTCCGAACAGCGTTTGGTGTAATTTGATTTTGATTTCGTGACTATTCCGAAGATTCCCATGAGATGACGCGTTCTGAAAATTATTCAAGTATCAAGAGATGCACTGTATAATTTTTCGATTACCAAAAACTGGGATAGATAGTTTGCGCATAAGCACCGCCTCAGAGTCTACACTCGACGGGTTGCTATTCTCTTCACAAAGTAAGCTCGTCGAAATGCAATTTGACACGACTGTATAACCCGTATCATCGTGCGATAGACATTTTGGGACGGTAAATTGCATACCAATACCATACCATTCCGTTATACATCGGATACCCGTATTAAAATACTTGCAACCACAAAATATCGTATATTTCTACATCAATGCTGGATTGTCCATATCGAGTTACCCTTTCCCGACATCTAGAATACCGGTAAGTCATTATCATGTCTGAATTCCAGCTAGCCAGCTAGCTATCCTTGTTGACGCTTCTGGCGGGATATTATTCATTCGTTGTTTTAGGTAAGCCTACGTTCCAATGATAAATTAGCGGGAATTTTATAATCCGATTCACACAATCGAGTGTTAGTATTACGGCATGTTAACATCGTATGTGTAACGTCCGACTTAAAACATTGGCTAGCGCATGGTTGTCTGGTGAGTTGGTTTATTCAAATTTATTCGAAATCACATTAAGCATGCGTGAGACGAGAATACTCAAATCTTTGGTTGGAGTAGGCTCACTGTTCTATTCCCATTTTGTGACTAATACTGAATGCGTTTAAGGATATAGCCTACCTTCATTGGCAGATGTTGCGTTATGGGAGTATTGCAAAAATATTTGACATTCGACATAACAGTATTGCTTGTGTTACATTTCACCTCATTTTCCTCGACTGTAGTTTGTATGTTAAATTGTTGTGCAACTGTACAGTACAATAGTACACACCACTTAATTTATATGTTCTAGTGAGGCCAAGGTCGGTTAATTGAAGACTATTCCAAGTCGCTTCGATTCCTTCCTATCTTGTCATGATTGCAACAAAGAATATGTTCATAAATTGCTAAATTTATTTCATTTCAACAAGAGAGAGCGTCAGGAAATGCGGTTAACTGATCAGAGTCGGCCGAAAAGCTACGAATGGAATAAATTTTGCAATGTCAACATACTTTTTGTTGCAGTATTGAAGCTCTGTACTTCTAAAAGCCTATCTTTGCAATGTATCGCAATCTCGCGGTGTTTTTATAATGAAAACAAGAAATTATTTATAAACTGAACTGAACCGTGGTGTATTTACTGTCTTCCACACCTTTTTGCGCGTTACACGAATGTATTTCATCGCTGTAGGGTGATAATGGTCACTGTGATTGTGTCTGTGTCTGTGAGTGTATTTAATAATCCCTCGCATTGTTCTGTGCTACACCTTTTTCACGATTATTGATATACAATGTTTTTTTCCAATTCTCTACTAGTTGCTGACGATTACCCCTGATTACCGTAATTTGACCATTTCAGATTCAAAGACAACCACAATTTCGTGCAGCACGTGAAAATCGGCCAAAAAATGGACATTATATGCCCGATCATGAATCGCAGCCAGAAAGACGGATCTTATTATTTCATATTATATAAAGTTTCGAAAACGAATTACGATAACTGTGACACGGACGGCGAGACGCGGCTTCTCACTTGCGACGACCCGTTCAGGGAGAAGAAATACACGTTTTTATTCGAAGACATCACCCCCTCGCCTTGGGGACTCACTTTTCGACCGGACGAGACTTACTATTTTATATGTAAGTCTATTTTCGAATTGGATCCGGAACATATTGCGTGGTTAGCGGATTACAGCGTATGTTGATGATCTTAGTCATTATCCCCAACTTCCAATAGGATTCGAGAATAATTGGCTTGCTTGTTTATTGCTACTCGAGGATTGGGAATGAGAAAACTAGTTTATCGCCACGGTATGGTAGAGAGGATTGCGCGGATAAACCTTGAGGGTAATTAGGATAAATAAATACGGTATCTCCTTGGCAGCTTTTCAAAGAAAACCAATCGAAACGAAATAGCAATAACGACCGTTTAATCGCGTCGCGTTTGTATTATTAATTGCCGAACGTGTCGAGGGATTTGGAAAGTTCCGTAACGTAAACTCTCTCGGTAACCAAGGGAATATTGTGTCGGAATGCAATAAGCTAGCGAGTTCGGTACACCCAGCTGAGCATTCAATTTTGGGAGACTTCAAAAACAACTCGCAGACGGTCCTTATCGTCGAAAAGAACTGCTTTTTAAATGCTTCGTGAAGGTAGCCAGGCAGAACGGCCCCAACCTTACGCGGTTTCTAGCACGTCTCAGGTTTGAGATGATTACCCCGCGATAGCATCTCGCTAAATCAACCGGCCACGAAGAATCGACGCCGGGAACCAGTTTGTTTATACAGTATCGCAATTCGTTAAAGGCTAGGTATCACACAAGTGGGATACTCACGAAGTCGAATGTATCCTATGACTGTCAATGCGCGGTGTTGCACACACTCGACCCCGCGTTTTAGTTCCAAAAACGAATACCTGACGGCGATTAAATCATGGAAATATAACGTCGTGAAGTGGCATTAATGTATCTCCAAGACGCTAAATACGTGTGAATCGATTTGCGCACGATTTTTCCTTTGCTACTGGCCCGTGTTGCGTTTACTCTATACCGCGGAGGTATTCGTAATCGTTTCACGCTCAAGTAAGCGAGCACTTCCCACCGTAACGCTTTGGCGATGCTGAAATAGTTAACATCTGCATGGATCGCCTTAATTGCAGCATGATACTGATGTCTTTCAAGAGCTTCTTGGAGGCACAGAACTTCAATATACAATTGATCATATTGATATCTGTCAATTCTGAAAAGCTGCTGAACAGACCGCAGAGTCACACCCCGTTGGACGTGGAGATTATCATGATATTGGCGCGATGACATATTATTTCCTGAGCATAATATTTATCGCGCTGTAGATTCAGCATAAGTTATATAACAGAATTTGAGTAATGACTGGAACCCGAATATCGCATGTTAACCCATATTCAAAAGATATGGCATCCAGCTGAAGACGCATTTCTGGAACCGCAGTGCCTTTATTAAAACGGCTTTAGAGTCATCGCTCTGCTGGGGCATCAAATAAACTAGAAATGCTGCATCTGGACACCTGCAAGCTATAAGAAATAGATGAATGTTCCCAATCTATCAGTCGCAAACCATAGTTCTCTGGGTCCCTACAACGACGATATGAGTTGGTGGTCAATAGATAAATTTCTTTCAAAATCAACACGATATTATCTGTGCTTGTGCAATGTGCAGGCAAGCTAGTCGGGCAAATCAAATCATCGTTTTTTTTCAAATAGATTTGTGGACGCTATTTAATACGTCGGAGTACGTATTTACTGTTTTGCGAGGTTTTCGGTTACTTGGGTCATCGCACGCACTTTGAAGCCCACTGGCAAAGGATGCCGCCCGACATTCCAACATCGAAAAAGCGAATCGAGCTCAATGATCCCACAAATCTATCCGTACCGGTCTAGTGAGCAACCTTGATAGCCATACCGCGTCTTAACAGCAGTACAGTAATAACGCGTTTTGTATTTAAGATAGTTCACATCAGAATTGAATTTGATAATTCTAGTTGTCTAATTCGACCAATGAATGCATAATGCCAGTAATCTAATCTAGTTTGTCAAATGTTTCGATGCTCAAATTTTAATTCTAATCTATTTACTGGTTATCTGTATAGTGCGAAACGAGCCACGCTCGTTAGACGTTTGCCAATCTTATGCTTATGAACTCGGATTTGATACGAACTGAACTTGATTGAATTTCCAAGTTTCCACAGAATTCGGTAATTCTGAATCTAATTTTGAAAAACTGTGTAGCTATAATTCTAATCCGAATTGGAAAAACTGCAAGTTTTCAGGTGGTACAGCTCCGGTTCACATGCGGCTAATTATCAGCGTCGCGTCCTACGAAATAGAAATTAGACTCGGCTTATGGAGAAAAGGCATCTCGTTTCATTTGTAATGTCTCGTGTCCGATTCCATCTATGTCGTGCCGCGTCGGTAATCTTATTACGGCCTTGATGGCTAAATCATTCGCCTTGTGACATATGCGAGGCGCGGAACCTTGTTAATCACCGTACTCGAGAATGCACAAAGTTTGTCTTACGCCCGAGGTAATCTTTTGATTGGCAGTTCGAATGTTTCGCAACGAATAATGTGTATCTTTTAAAACTCCAAACCTGCAATTACCGGGTCTTACACAGTGTCGAGGCTACGCCGAACATACTCGTAAGTCGGCAGACACTTGGGCTGAAGTGCGGATTTGCGATGTGAAAACTGCACTACATAGTCTACTTATCCAGACCAATCTGTGACTTGCCTCGATTCAACATGGATTTAATAATGTCGCCGATGATTACAATTGTTTGAGTCGATACAAACCTTCCGATATTCAAAGACGTTAATATTAGAGATTTATCTCGACACCGATCAAACCTATAACTATCACCTTTAAACCAAATATATTCGGCCGATATTCAAACGTAAAGCATCTAGCTTACGTCTCATTTGCAAAACGTCAGATAATTTATTTGAAACAATTTACATTCATTGCAATGCTTGAACTTGTACAATTGTACATTGTACATGAAATGAACTAGAACTGCTTCTACTCGGACAGTTTTTATGCAAAACTAGCCCTAGAATACCTACTTTTTGCTTTTTGAAAACAGTTACTTCTACATGTACTTGTGTAAAAATTTATGACGTCACTTATACTTCTATTTGATATACAATTGAATAGTATATTCATATTGAAATGAACCCGAATATTTTCGACTGACTTCTATTTGAATGTAAACGATGATTACCTCATGACCATCACTGTAAGCTATATAAACGCATTAATATTTCAAGTGTAGCAGCTACAGATTATAGTTCTCTGATATTTTCAACTTCTAATGGACGATAGCTATTCCTTTGAAAGTGCGATGTCGACTCGATATTATCGGTAAATCGCTCGGGTTCCAGTCAATACCATTCGGTAGCCACCAGTCGGTCGTAAAATAAATAGAAATCATCGTTATGCGGGATTGTTTTCGGATGGCACAATGGAATTTAGCCTAACTTATCTCAAATGACGCGTGATGGCCAATATGTATGAGTAACAGCCCCGAGTTACTGTCATCTTTCGACACATTTTGTTTGTTTTCTCACGATCCGACCTCGTATCTCATCAATCGGAGCGAACTGGGGATAGATTTCGTTGCCCGTGGCTGGTATTTCACCGTTAACGCGGATGACATCTATTATGAGTACTGTGATAACATTCGTTGTATAATCAGCTTAGACACGACTACAGTCATACAATTAATCACCGCACTGTACTAGGATGAAATGGGATTGCCAGCACTTTTTGAAATTGGTCGGAGCACAGCCTCAGGCGGTTTAGAATAGATAGCACGCTTGGTTAGTCATAACGAATGTATCAATCCGATACTGACTTACTCCTATTCGTAGTTACGGTAACCCGATTTTAAGGAACGCGTTCGCAAAAATACGATTAAGTTACCACTTGTCCCATTAATAGTGCGCGACTAAAACGGAGTAATTTTCGTCAGAGTATCGCGGGCGATCACGATTCGCTTCGTGTGAAAGACCCGTTACGTCAAACTTGTCTGAGTGCGATTTTATCTAAAGCGATGATTCACGGCTCGGGACAGATTTTGCGAATAAATGATAATGAGCGTTTCCAGAAGGTATCGTGGAATTTATGTCGCGCTGACGAGATTAAACTCTATGTTTGAGACCAAAAGAGTCTGCTTTGCATCGAAACTGTAACATCCACCTGCCTACGCGGTATTACGACTGGTTTTTCACGAAATCGTCCGAATTCCATATAACAATGTCGGTATAAATCGGGATGGATTTCATCTACGAATGGAGTTTGTTTTACTGAAACAACTTTACGTCACCTGGCGGTGATTTATTTATTAGAAACACGATTTTGTGAGTCAATGTTAGAAACGATATAGACTGACTGCCGATCCGGCACCACGCATCTTTTTTGTATAAACAAAACCGACGGTGTATCATAAGTATTTTGTTGCTCGGTTCTGTTCATTTACACGGGTGGCCTCAAAATTTCGTATCGCAATTGTCCTGTAATTAGGAGTGGACACAATGATTCCATTGTTAATTCAAATGATTTGAATCGAGTAGTGAGAGATGATTTTTTCCAATACTGCAATGACACGATCCATGCCATTAAGAGTAAATTTATAATGAAAATGATGGTTAAAACCTCGATTGGTCGTATTTCAGCATACGAAACGTGTAGTGCAAAGTACGTTGGTGTAAATCACAGATATGTGGAGTCGTGCATTGTCATAAAGTGCAATGAAATAGGCATGGTCGAAATAATACCAAATTATCTTTAATGCGATGTACAACTGGCAATATATTCTTTGTGGCTGCATCAAAGGTACATATTCGAACTTTCCGCATCTTTCCGATTCCATAATAAGTAAAACTAGAAGAATACTCAGGTACTCGATTTCGCCCGCGTTCTAATACTAATTGCTTCCCCGAATTGATAAAATATGATTTCTGATTACTTTCGCTATTCTCTCGCGCGTTTTGCCGGATGTCATGCATTATTGATGTCGTTTTTAAACACGCGAATCGATTGTTTGAATGCGGAAACTTCATCAATTCGCGGTCGCTCCGTGGCCATTCTGTTAAACTCAATGACACGGGTCCTGCGGTGTACCCGCGTTTAAGAATTACGCCGAATTTTCCCACCGAAGTATCTGGATTGTCTCGGATACGTAACGAAACGCGATCGCGATTCACGGTTTAGCTTTTCAAGTGCGTCGAACGTTTCTTTAAAGAACTACACCTTCTAGATACAAACCCAACAAGTTCCGAGAGCGGAAGAAATGCGATTATGAAGGTATTTTTTGCCCGCTTTGAAGTAGCGTATGAGAGCGACCATGTGAAAACAATAGGGCTCTATGGATTGATTAGGGCTTTTTATAAACGGTATTACCGCCTGTACAGATACGATTTGTCGTTGTTTTGAAATGTGTGGACGCATATTCTGCCTTTCTCGATACGGAAACTAATTTCACGTTAGCTTTCTTTACACAGCAAGTGATGCACATATTGTCAACGTAGCGCATCGTGGGCGTATCAATGGCCGCATTGTGCTGTGCTTGTACAGTCTCTAGTTCTTGTCAGTTGTTTTAAAACGCGATGTTGGTGGTTAATTTGTTCAATATTTTTGGTTTTTACACTTACATAGTTAGGACGACGTAGACTTTTATTTCTTTTACACACAAGACACATTCCCGCACTTTTATACAACTAAATGATTACTGGTTGCTTACGGTACTTGGTGGAATCCAGTAGTATATCAGCTACTTCTCCATAGTTTTTTTTCTGTGATTATAGGCCTTTTCCGCATGTGTAGGACTTTCGCAGTCAATTTAAAGAGATCCTATGGTATGTATTATTTGAAGAGGTTTTTGAAGGTACAGAACTTCAATATACAGTTGAATATTATATTATACTAATTAATTGTATATTGATGTCTTATTTGTTACAAACATTCCAAGAAAGTCATAGATATTCCGCGTAATGAAAGATATTTGCTCTCACCGTATTCACCGTATTCGTAATTCTAATTCGCATTAGATATCTGTCATATCTGAAGAGGAGTCGGTGGGATACAAGCCCAATCAATAAGTTTCCCATCTGCACCGTACTGTATGTATACACGATAACTCTCAAATCCAATCGATAGTGTATTATTGATTGGAAGATCTGTCGAAACTTGTCTAATTCTAGCAGCCTACCTCAACGCCGAGCATATGTTAATGTCACCGAACTTAGGCTGGTTTACAATGCCAGCGCGCTGGGATGCGCTCATCACTGAGACCTGCCAAGGCACACAGGG